>PVJO010021897.1:0-29090 GCA_004026905.1 Hystrix cristata | reverse complement strand
GGTGTTCGGGTCACTGGGGGCCTGGGGGGAGGTGTTTGGGTCACTGGGGGCCTGGGGAAGGTGTTTGGGTCACTGGGGGCCTGGGGGGAGGTGTTCGGGTCACTGGGGGCCTGGGGGGAGGTGTTCCCATCATTGGGGTTGTACCTGTGAAGGGGACTGTGGAGCCCTGGTCTCTTCCTTTCTCTTCCCACCAGCTGCCAGATGAATGCGCCTCTGGACACACGTGACTGGCTATGAGGAGCCGCCTCACCACAGGCCCAAAAACAAGGGCCGCCCCCACCTTTTTTTTTTTTTTTTTGATGATTGAAGCCATGAGCACAAACGAACTCTCTCTTTATCAGTTGAGCACCTCAAATATTTTGGCACGGTAATGGGAAGCTGCCCAGCACAAGGGGCATGGACCAGCAAACAAGTCACTTAACAGATCTTTGACCTCAGATGGATTTCACAGGCTACCCAATCTCTTTGCAGCCTCAGTGTCCCCCCCATAGCGTGGGCTGGTAATAGGTTCCTTGTTACACTGAGGGATGTGGCTGAGCATGTGCCTGGAGATGCCTTGACAAGCTTTTCGCACTTGCTCTTGGTTGGATCAATAATACCAGCACAACAGGGGAGACAGCAGACATGACTCCTCTGCAAGCCATTTTCAACTTCTAACACTGCTGTCAGAATTGTGTATAAATTAGATTCACTCTGCAAACATTTATTGATCACCTCTATGTGCCTGGTGCTATGCTTGGTGGCAGAGATGTAAAACCAGCGATCCTTGTCTGTCATTTCCTACAGGCTGTTCCTATAATGTGACTGGGTGACAGTGTAGGGAGGTTTTTAAGGCTTCTTGGTGTTACCAACTTGCCCCCCTGAAACCCTCGCTCCACTGTGGTTCGTGACCAGTGCTGGTTTTCCTGACAACACAGACATCGTTTGAAAAGCTCAAGTCAGTTAATTTTAATGTACTGTATCATTCATGTGACTGAGTTTTACAACAGGTGCTCGATGTATTTTAGTACTGTGCTAATACAAAATTGGCATTTTGTACAAAGCTCCCACAGACAGCAAAAATAAGACAAAAGAGGAATCCTGCCGCGTCTCTGGTGCCTACTTGAAGGCTAATCACCCTCACAAGCTTGCAGGCAAGAAGCTCTGGGCTTCGGCTGGTCCGCAGGGCCTGGCGGTGAAGTCGCGGGCAGGGGTCCCCAGAGAGGGTTGGTGGGAGCAGGGTGCAGCCTCCCTGTCGGGGCTGTGTCTGCCAGGCGTGGCTGCCCTTAACGGCCCCGGGTGACTTTCAGGCTGGGACTGTGGCCCACCCTAAAGGACAAATGGTTGCGCTTGAAATTTAGATGCCATCATAAATACCAGGGAAAATACCTTTTAGTGGCAATCACTCCTGTTTACTCTTTTTTTTTTTTTTTTAAATAGTTTTTGTGTGCTGCGAGGGAACCCGGGACCTCACGCGTTAGGCAAGCGCTACTGCTGAGCTATATCCCCAGCCCCCAGGTATGATTTTGGGGTCAAACGCTTGTCCTCCTCACCATCACCGGTCGTACAGCCCAGTAGCTTCAAGGACATTTCCATTGTTGTACAGCCGTGACCACCCCCACCCCGAACCAGGACTGCGATCCACAAAACACTGCCTGTCTCCCGCCCTCCGGCAGGTGCCTGGCAAACTCCCTTCTGCCTTCTGTCTCTAAGAGTTCAATGACTCTACATCCCTCACGGAAGCAGAGTCAGAGTCTGTTGTTTTGTGGCTGGCAGAGTTCACTCAGCACAATGTCCTCGGGGTTCCCGAGTGTCACAGGCTGGGTCAGAATTCCCTTCCTTTTTGAGGCTGAGCAATATTCTTGTTCACTCTTTTTAAAAATATTTTTAAATTTTTTAAATTTTTTTATTTTTTAACCAAGAACAACATGTATTGGTACACTATACATATACTGATCACATTCATCGTGTTTGTTTTGTACCTGTACATGGTGTCTCTTGGTTCTCCCCCCTCTTCCCCATCCCTCCCTTCTGTTCCCTCCATCGCTATTTACAGCAGGTTTATTCACAATTCTCCATGATTTCCCTTTCCCCTTTCTTTCCATTTTTTCCCTTCCTGCTTTTCCCCCTTCCCTCTTTCTGGTACTCCTCTCCTTTGTATATTACCTTCCTTTTATATAATATCCCTTACACTACTTTGTCCTTATTTACAGTTATGGTTTCTCATATCAGAGAAACAATTCGATGTGTGCTCAAGAGTGTCTGATTTATTTCACTTAATAGTATGTTCTCAAAGAACATCCATTTACATACAAATGACTTTAGTCTATCCTTCTTTATGGCAGTGTAGTACTCCATTGTGCAGAAAAACCACATCTTCTTTAGCCATTCATTAGTTGTTGGGCATTTAGGCTGCTTCCAAGACTTAGCTATTACAAATTGTGCTGCTATAAACATGGTTGTGCATATCTCTCTTGTTCACTCTTAAGATGCGTCTGTGACCCAATGTGCCTGGGTTGTGCCGGGAACCCACCAAAGCCCTCGGGGGACTGAGCTGCCTCACCGTCCATGTCCGCACCGCAGTGTGGTGCTTTTTACATGGGTGCTGCTGGGGCCGAGACGTGTCCTTGTGCTTCCTCTGAGCTTCATGGGAGGCTTCTGTTGTGCAGTGAGGTTTGTATACAGCAGGCCTGTTATGGTTTAGATCTAACCTACCCCACCAAAGGCTCATGCCACAGGCGGGGCTTCGGGAAGGTGCCTGGATCGTGGGGTGCTGTGCTCCCCAGAGGATCCACCCGTGGGGGAGTTCACAGCCGAGTGTGCGTGCTGCTGGGGGTGGGACCGGGTTGGACAAGGCGGTCACGGGCGGAATGTGGGAGCAGAATCCCGTTCCTGGCTTCTCTTCTCTTTGTTTCCTGGCTGCCATGCGGTGAGCAGCGTTCTTCCACCCTGATGTTGTTTCTGCCTCGAAGCCAGCCAACCATGAACTGAAGCCTGTGCGATGTAACCTCTCCTTTAAATTTCCAGGGTGAGATACTGTGTCCTAGTGACAGAAAGTGACGAATATGTCCCTATATTTGAGTGGTGGTAGAGGGGGGTTTGTAATGGTATAGAAATAGCAAAAACAGGCAAAAAGAGTCACCAAACAGGGAAATATCTATTACCAGGTGGGAATTTTCCCTTAGAAAATACAGAAGGGCTGCAGACACAGCTCGGTGGTGCAGTGCTTGCCTGGCTTGTTGAGGGTCCTATCTCGGGGACAAGGAATTTGTGCACTTTTAAAAAACAATTCACATCCACTTCTTTGGGAAAGCAGGCCTCTGTGATGGGATGGCCATTCTACTAGTCCTGCGGGGGAATAAAGAAGAGCACATTCCTCCTCCTCCTCCTCCTCTGGGAGGCTGAAATAGTTTATTCAGATGGCTCTCACCTTAGGTGCTAACTCTAAATTAAACACTTACGGTGTTATCAGTTAGTGCATGAGAAAGCCATCCAGCCAGCGGAGTGAGCCGCTCTGAAACCAGGTGTAATTGAAGGCCCATAAAAGGGGTTCAACAAGGTGATCTTGGTGTCCTGGACTCCTGGGAGAGTTCCCTTGAACTGGTTCACGTAGTCAAAAGCCTGACATTCTTTTCTGAAGGACAGTTGAGATCATTGTAATCATAATGGAGACAACGCAGCGGAAGTCTTGAAAAGAATGAGCCAAGCCCGCGCACCGGGGTGTGGGCCCGCCTGTCCCCTCTCCTCCCGCGGCTGCCACCACCAAAAGCCTTCCAGGGGGCAGGGGTGTTAAGCATGTTAACATTTCCATTACGTCTAAAAGCAGAAAATGGAACAAATAAAGCAGGTTGAATTTTCCTGCACTATAATGTATGCCAGAATGTCACAAGAACTCATTGTCTGTGATGAATGCAAAAATATGGGCAATTCAGACCGAACAATGACCACGGCGGCGATTCCATAAAAGCATCCCTCTCTCCTGAAGTTCATCTGGCGTGGTTTTACCCTCACGGCCCTCCCCAAGGCTGTTCCTCGAATCGTGATCTTTAAAGTTGAAGCCGATGTGGAAGGGAGGCTTCTTTCCCTCCCCACTTCCTCTGCTTCTGCACCACGGGCGGTGTTCCCTGCCCCTTCTCCCAGGTCAAACGCTGCTGCAATTCGGATGCAAATGTCCTGGTAATTTCCACAGGAAGCGGATGCTGGCGGGTCCCGGCCTGTGTGCTGGCGGTGCTGCTAGGCATCTTTTCTTCAAAGGAGGACTTGTCTGGGTGTTGGCGCCGGTCCAGCCCAGGCAGGCACGTATCCATGCCGCCCTGAGCCTGGCGACTCGCTGGGCACCGGGCAGGTGGTTCCGGGAGGGGAGTGCACTTGGAGGGGAGGCGGGTGGTCCTGCCCGCTCGTAGAAGGACTTAGCCTTTCTGGACTCAGAAGGGCTCTTGACCTGGAGCTGACACTTTTGGTGTGAACGAGCTTGCTGAAAGGGTGACAGCGGGGAGGCTGCCGGCTCCCCCGCGGTGGCTGGGTTTGGAGACAGAGGGAAGCAGGGGAGGTGAGACGGAGGGCCCATCCTGGGAATGGGGCCGCCGGGCCACGGGGACGTTCGGAATCAGCACCCCCTTGTTTTCCAAAGTGGTTCTACCGACTTAGACTCTCACCAGCAATATTCAGTTATTCTCAGCAGATCACACCCTTGCCAGCGCTTCAGATTAGAACCTTTCATTTTTGCTGCTCTGGGGAGTATAAAATGATATCTCACTATCTACTACATTTTCATCCCACTGATTAGAAATTAACTAGAGAATCTTTCGTGCTGTTGGGGATCGAACCCAGGGCCCCACACATGCCAAGCAAGTGCTCTACCCCTGAGCTGCACCCCCAGCTCTTCCAAACAGGGAGATCCATCTTTCACAAATAGGAAGGGAGGGAAGGAAGGGAGGGAGGAGGGGGAAGTAAAAAGAATCGAGCTATGTCAGGTACATGCGCAGACTGCCCTTGAGGAACGTAATCATTCTGTACTGCAAACATGGACTAATGAAAATAAAAATACAAATAAAGTTTTTGGACAGTGTCTTGTCAACTTGCCTCAAATTTGTGATTTTCCTGGCCCAGCCTCCTGGGCAGCTGGTATTTTTGTATTTTGTATCTATCTGCCTTTTATTTATTTAGACTTTTCTCGAGGGCTAGCACCGTTTTTGTGCTAGATAGGAAAACTGTCCTCACTGCGGCTGGTTGCCCTACAATTTCTTTGAAAACTGGTTACTGTGCTCATTTTCTCTGGTTTATCTAGAATTATGTTCAGGCAGGTTGTGAAGTTAGGATCTGATTTCATTTTTTTCCACATGGACGCACAACTTGCTGCGTGCCACACCATCGCCAGGACTGCCATAGGGTACGATTCAGCCCTGTCGTGTGGTTCCGGGCTTCTGGGTCCCCTTGCTGTGCTGTCCTGCTGGTCCCCTTGCCTGTCCTCGTGCCGACATCCCCTCTGTGACTAGTTTCAGGGTGGTTCTTGCCATCTGCGGGTCAAGCTCCCCAGCCCTGATCTTTTCAGCCCTGCCTCTTCCTCCCCGGCTTGAGGACAGCCGCCTGGCCAAAAACCCCGGGGGGTTCTTTCAGGAAGTGGGTTAGGGTTAGGGTTCTCCTGGAAACACAAGTGACTGTTTCCCAAGTTCTTTGTTTGCTGTGGTTCACTGAATCCCCACGGCAGCCCCGAGTCTGGGAACGTGTCCGAGGCAAGGGACTCTGTCTGCCTGGAGGTGCAGCAGGCCTGACTTGGGGCTCCCGGCCCTCTCTGACCAGCAGGCCAGCCATGCTAAAGTGATCAGCATGAGCTGCTCCTCTCTGGAAAAGTCTTGTTGATTAAACTCCTGCACAAATACCCGCAGAATGCCTGATAGGTTTTAACTCACAGAAGTGTAAGCTTCACGCTGGAACATTTGTATCAGATACCTTCGTAACACTGTCCCACACGGAGGTGAGTTCAGAGAACTCTGCTACACAGTCAGCCCCGGGCTGCCTTGGAAGCGAGTTTCTCCTGCGACAGAGATTGCGTGGTGTTTGTCTTTCCATGTCTGGCTTAGTTCAGTCAACGTACTGTCCCGCAGGCTTATGCAAATGGCAGGGTTTCATTTTTTTTTCTTTTGGCTGTACTGGGTGGTGAACCCAGGGCCTCCGTCTGAGGTACCTCCCTAGCCCTTTACTACTTTGTATTGTGAGAAAGGGTCTTGCTTAGTTGCCCGGGCTGGGCTTGAACTTTCAATCCTCCTGCGTCAGTCTCCCGGAGTGCTGGGAGTGTGGGCATGTGCTACCACGCCTTGATCATCCTTTTTAACAGCCCAGTAGTATTCCATTGTGTGTACACTGTGTTCTCCTTATCCATTGTTCTGGTCATAGGTAATTAGGTTGACGCCACACCTTGGCTGTTGTGGACATCAGAAGCTGAAAAAGTTGCTCTTATAGAAATTGATTATGGAATAGTGGCCACCAGGGCTGGGAAGGGGCGTGAAGGGGCAGGGAGAGGCCGGTCAGGGTTAGAGGTACAGTTAGATGGAGGGGCCGTGTTCTCTTGCACGGTAGATGCCTGCAGTGAGCAATAACTCATGATAAAGTTCTAAATAGCTCAATAAATAAATACAAGAGATTTTAATATTCTCACCACTGAGAAGTGATAAGCATTTGTGATGACAGATGTGCTAATTACTGATTTGATGGTTACACAGTGTAGATGGAAAAAACATCACGTTGTACTCTGTGAATATGTACAATTAGCATGAGTCCATCAGAAATAAAAATGAAAACTGAGAAAAGTGGGTTCCTGGGGTTGTGTGGCTCAAACCCACTTTACTTCAGGCAGAATCTCGGTCCCGGAGCCCCGGGGTGTGCACAGTCACACGCTGACGTGGTTCCAGTTGCTACCACAGCCCCGCGAGCTGCAGCCGGACCTGAATCTTCTGTGCTCTGCATGGCCACCTGTGGTGGCGATTCGTGTTTAAAAGGCAAAACGATGACAGGGAAGTCCAGCTGAGAGAAGACTTATTTGAGTTTACAAAGTGCAAAATTGAGTTCATATCTGAAATACTACGCCAGATTGGAATGGCAACTTTCAATTTGGAGTTTAGTATTGAGTTTTAAATGTCTGTTCTAGAACTGAGATAATTCCCCTCCTGTCTCCCGTTGTCCATGCCAGACCCCTGCTCCTTCCTAGGGCCACCGTGTGCCTTTGGCCTGGGCTCTGTGGGAGCCTCCAAAGGCCACGGGGTCCTTGTGTCCCTCTGGGTGCTGTGTCCCAGGCTGAGGGGAATGTTTGCCCTGGGCCGTGTTTTGCTCTGATGAAGTCAGGGGGAAGTAAGTTATATAAACACTGATTGGGCGAAAGTGCCTGGGCGTGCAGCAGGAGGGCAGAGTCCACAGATGCCTGCGGAAACGTGCTCAGCTGGAAACCCGGCTGCGCTGGGCTGCTCCTGGGTCTCAGCCCCCGGGGAGGCTCCAAGTGAACAAACCCCGGACTCTCCTTCCCCTCGCTGTCCCCTCCTGGACAGCCACAGAGCTGCCTCCCACGTATCCTTTGCCTGCCGGTAGCCAGAGGTAACACCAGGAACTTGTTCCCAGCCCGAGACACAGCCCAGGGTCCTGCGGTCCATGTCCCATGCTGTCCCCCAGGGCTTTGTCAGGCAAAGGGATCCTGTTCATACACAACAGCACTGAGTCCAGTGAGAACCGCTCCCCACCCACCTGCTCACTGAGCTTCTGCTCCTGAGTCCTGCTCTCGTCTCTGTCTCCAGGTATCCCAGACTGAGGAGACTGCACGCATCCCTGTTCACTCAGTGATGAGTGCCTGGCACATGGTAGTCGCTTGATAAACTCTCACACCAGACCAAGAAGCAACTACTTGAGCTATTAACTTTTGTCCCTGGCTTACATGGCGAAAACAAACCCTGAGTAAATGTCTTGGTCACTTTCTTATTGCTGGGACACAATACAGGAGGACACCTACAAATTAAAGGACAGGTTTACTTTGACTCACGATTTAGAAGCTTTGGTCCTGGCATGGTCAGCAGCATGGCGGAGGGGCCTGGTGGAGAAGAGCTGCTCACGTCATGGTGATCAGAAAGCAGGGAGTGGAGGGAAGAGCCAAGGAGGGAGAGAAAAACTTCCAGGTCACGGCCTAGTGAGCCCTCTTCCAGCCAAGCCCCACCTCCTACCCCCAAGACAGTTATGGGTCCCCAGGATCCAATCACCCTCCATAAGCCCTGCCTCTGATACATGAGGCTCTGAGGGGACAGACATACACTGTAACAGTATGGACTGGATTTCTCATTAGATTCTAACCCATTAGGATCCTAGAGATGGCCAGTTACTTCTTTGACCTCGGAGTCCTGGCTTTGGGCTCTAGAAAGTCCGGGAAGTAGTCATTGCCTTGCACCTTAGCTGTGGACTAAAAATGGTTTCTTTATCCCCTCAGTCTGTGTTCCCAACACCACTCCTGGGAACAGTAGCTCTTGCAGGCAATTTGTAGGTGTTCATTACAGTTGGGACCCAGAATGACTCCAAAACCTGGTGTCTTTGGAGGGTGATTAGGAGTGACACATCTGGCTTGCTGTTGGGACGTGGGGGTGTGACTGGGAGGGTCTCTCTCCCTCCCTGAACCTCCCTTCTCCCTGTTTCCTGACCGCCGTGACATGAGCGGCTCTCTTCTGCCAGGCCCCTCCACCACGCAAGTGACCGTGCCAGGACCGAAGCGTTGCCAAAATAAACCTCTTTTCATTAAGTGGTAGGTGTTGGGCATTTTGTCCCAGCAATGAAGAAAGTGTCTAAGACAGTATGGCAAGGGACGCAGCTTTACCATAACTTCCCTCTACTGCAGGCCTTCTGGAACCTTTAATGTGCCCCTGGGCATGATCAACACAACACCATGGTTTTTACTCAGCACACCCCGCTATTACTGAGCAGATGGGTGCTTCCTGAAGACAGCACAGGAAATGGAGCATGGGGTCTGCTGGGCGCCTGGAGTCCAGCATGGCACCCTCCCAGGAGGCTCCTCCCCTCAGGTCATCACCTTTCAAGGTGTACTCTTTACTGCCCCCTTCCCCCACCTACCCAGCTCCCCATGCTTGAAATGCTGGTCTTGGGCTGTCTCCAAATTAAAGTGCTCATTTTCTCCATGAGTTTGATGAGTTCCCCTTCCTCCTTCTTCCTTCCCTCCCTTCCTTGTTTTCCCAGCAGAAATCGTGGGGGGAACCTGGACTGGTAAGAGTCTCTGCAGCCTTTGGGGACCCTATCTCGACACTTGACTGTCCCATGTGCGTCCCACCTTACCGCCTGGCTTCAGGAGCAGAACCTGTGGCCCAGCCCGCGTGACCCGGGAGGGCACAATGAGAGTTGGGCTGGGGCTTCTGCTGGGCCCTGGGGTAGAGGTGCGAGCGGGCAGGACGTCAGGCTGGAGTGCAGGGCACCGTCCTGCCTTTACCTGGGGAGAGCCTGCTGATGGCTGAGCAGGCAGAGGAGAGTGGGAGGCTCTAGATCCAGTGACATCTGTTCACTCCTTGATGCAGCCATTTTTCCGTTCAGTGACCTACATTTTTCTGTTCAATCAGCCAAAACATTCTTGTTTTCACTTCAGGCAGTTTGCTCAGAGGGCTTTGTGATAGGCAGCTCGGAAAGCACCGACCATGTGGGACCTCAAAGCGTTTCTACCCTCGTGGGTGTGACCCGGCTTCTCTCCCAGGTGTGGCTTCCATGGGGACCCAGAATTGAGCAGTGGGACTCTCAGGTCACATGATTCCATCCCATCCTGGATTCTGTGGGAAGACCAGGGACTTCCCCTACAACAAAGCCACTGGGGTCTCTGCCTGTGGCCCAGCAAGGGGTGATGACAACAGTGGCACAGAGCTGATGTCTCCTGACACAGGACACTGCCACAAGCTGAGGGCTCCCTTCTCACCCTTTCTCAGTGTCTCAGTCCTTCAACCTGCAGTGAAACAAACACACATTTGGAGCTGGAGGTAGTCTCGAGTATAGCCCTTGCCTAGCCTGGGACTCAGTTTGATTCCCTGGCAAATTTGAGATTTCTAGGATGTTATTCTGGGAATAGCACTTGTCAAAATGTGGGCCCCCAACCAGCGGCATGGGCAGAGGAATTGGTAGAGATTTAAATTCTCAGCCCGCCCTCGACCTTCCTCTCCAGAGGGGCAGCAGTCTGTCTTCTAGCAAGACCAGGGCATCCTTGTGCCCACCCAGGTATGAGGCCTGCTGGGTGCAGCTGAACTAATGCAAAACATAAGCTTCAACTCTATGTGTGACAAATGCAAAATAAACACAAGTGATTTGTGAACAAAAGCCGAGAAGGCTGCACAAGAATGACTGAATTTGGGGTCATGGGAATGCAGGGCACGATGGCCCGTCCCACCCAAAGGGTTGCTCCCACCCCAGCAGTCTGGGGGGCCCCCAGGACCCACAGACGGGACTCTGCGGTTCTGTTTGTTCCGCTCAGGGACAAGGAGGTCGCGTGACCACTCTGCCTTCATGGTTTGGAAACGTGAAAACGGAAGGGTCTGTCCTGCCTTTCAGGATGACTGCACAATGACTCGGACTCTTCCCTTAGTGCAGATAAAGCAACAGCTTTTGGCCCCAGCGATGGGGACGTCCCTGGGATGAGCAGTCACGTGGCCAGGGCGGGCCTGCTGGGGCCTTCACAATCACAGAGCCTCCGCAACAACCTTGACCCGGATTCTCAAGGAGGACAGGGACTCACGTGGCCTCCTTGACAATGAGAGAGTGGATTTCAGGCAGGGCCCCCAGGATGCTTGCCCCCCAGCCCCGCCCTCGGCCGCTGTCCCTGGTGAGCCCGACGTATCCGGTCGTGATGGCCTTGGCCCACAGCCGTGGAAACCATTGTCACCGCCAGCAGACCGCCTTCCCGCTGAAGAGGGGCATGGAATGCTTTGTGGAGCCCACTTTCCTCAAGGGTTCAGATCCCTCTGTAACCACAGCTCGGTGGGATTCTTTGACAGACTTGCCTGTGGCAGACAATGACAGCCAGCAGGTTTCCCTGTATCTGTTTCGAAGATGCCACCCACTGCTGGCACAAAAGCTCTGGAGAAATTTCAGTCCCTCGTGGGTGGTGTGGATTTCCACAGTGCCATCTGCAGATGAGGACCCTCTGGCCACACAGCAGGACCCGGTGATGGCCTGGCCGCAGGGTGGCACCTCTGCTGTGAGGCAATGAAATGTACGTGTTGCCTTCTTCATTGTCTGTTCCTCCTTGTTGTTGATGTTGCTTTTTGTTTTTAATAATTGCAGTAAAATAGACACAAAATGTATTATCTTAGCCATGTTAGGTGTGTATAGCTGAGTGTCCCATTTTCATGCTGTTACCACCACATCCAGCTCCAGAACCCTTCTGCCTTCCGTAGCTGAAACTTCACACCTAGGGTGACTGTTATTCCTGGTATGTTGACTTCATTGGCTTGAGAAGGCCCTAGAAGATCAGTAGAGCAACTCTTGGGTGTGTCAGCGTGGGTCATGGATGTTGACCCTGAATATAGTATCTGGTCCCTGACCTCTTTCTCTTTGTTGCTGTTCCCCTGCTCTGCTTCCTGGACACTGTGAATTGAGCAGCCTTCCTCCACCATGCCCTTACGCCATGATGTTTTTGCCTTGGAGCTGTGTACCATGGACTGAGTCCCCTTAAACTGTGAGCCACATGACTCCTCTCTTCCTTTGAGTTATGGGTGTTGTGTACTGTGTCTTAGTGATGAAAAGCTGACTAATACACCCAGTAAACAGCAACTCCTCATTTTCCTCTCCCTAGCCCCTCACAACCACCACTCTACTTTTTGTGTGCATGAGTTTGACCATTCTAACTCTGAGGGTGACACTTTCATGACTCGTTTCTGGGCAATGATGTTCTGTGTTTGTTTGAGTGTCCTGGTATAGTGCCAAGAGCACCGAGTTTGGATTCGGAGGACTTAGGATTGAAAATGTTACCCTGGAGAACATGTTACCCAGGAGAAGCAAGATTCCTTCTATAGATCTTTAACTGGTTCTTATTTTTTAAATCTAAAAGTTCTATGTAAAAATTTAAATTTCTGGATTCTCTTGAAAAATTCAAAAATCAAAAGAAGCACCCAATTATTAATCATGAGGAAGAGCTTTGAACAGGCCTTTTACCAAAGAAGAATATTATGGTTTGGATAAGTATCCCCAAAAGTCCTGTGGTTAAAGACTTAGTCCCTAGCCTGTGAAGCCATAGGGAAGGGGAGGAACCTTTAAGAGCAGGGAGGAGCTAGGTCACTAGGGGAGGAGCCTTGAAGAGGCTTTGAGACCCAGCCCCTTCCTTTCACTTCTGGCTACCATGAGGGGAGCAGTTCCCTCCGCCATGTTCTCCACCATGATGCGCTGTCCTCCCCCAGGCCCAAGGGCAACAGGCAGCTGTCCAGGTACTGATCAGATACAGAAGGAGCTAATAAGCCCAAGCAAAGGTGCTCAGTCTCACCAGTCATTAGGAAATGCAGGATGAGACCCCACAGGGATGCTTATTGGAATGACAGAGGCAGCAAGGTAGACAAGGGCACAGAAAACCTGGCCATTTCAGGCCTAAGCACTCACAAACCATCACAGGGCCTCCTCTCCTGGCATGTACTTTAAAGGACGGGACATTATGGTCACAGAAAAACATATCACACACAGATGCTTATAGCAGCTTTGTTCATCATCAGCTGGCGACAATGCAAATGTTCTTCCACGGTGAGGAAGAAACTTGGTGGCCCATGTGTGCCAAGGAAAACCACTGTGTTAGGACTCTGCAGACAGGCGGAACCACAGGAAATGTAGAGGTAGAGACGGAGGGGAGAAAACCGACTAGGAAGTTGACTTAGGTGATTAGGAGGCGAAGTCACACGATAAGGTCCAAGTCCCGGGTCTGGATGTACCCTGCCGCCTTCCTGGGTCCCCTGACCGATGACCCGCCAACACTTCAGGGCTGTGTAGGGCCAGGCTGAGCGAGGGAGCTCCTGTGCCTGCAGCTCCAGGCTGCTCGGCCGGTCATGAGTGCTGCAGAAGCTGTGCCTACCACGCCAGCGTTTTGGGAGGGAGGAGGCAGGACAGGTTGACTGAGGCAAACTTTATGTATAGTGTAATTCATTTGTTTTTCACGCATTTTCTACGAGTTCTTGACAAATGCATGCAGTAGTCATGCAGCCAGCCCCGGAATCAGGACACAGAGCAGTTCTGTTATCCCCAGACTGCCTTACGGTCCCGGGGGACTGACCTTTGAGTTATGCCTTCGTGGAGCACGAAGCTGCTGCTCTTACCCAGCTCTGGTCTCCTGGTCTGAGAGTCGCTCCGGCGGCTGTGAACAGCCCCACAGCTGCTGGCCTAAGGAGCATGCACCACCTGGGAGAAGGCTCTGCTTCCAAAAGCTTTGGCAGTAGAGCACTTGCTGGCATGCACAAGGCCTGGGGTTCCAGCCCTGGTATTGCCCCCCAAAATCAGTATTGGGTGGGGATATAGCTCAGAGGTAGATGCTTGCCTAGTGAGTGTGCTTGAAGCCCTCCTTGGGCCTGGCCAGGACTGAGCTGGGCAGGACAGGTGAGGCTCAGGACAGGTGAGGAGGTCGGTGGAGACTACATGGGCCAGTGTCTTAGTCCCCTGGGAGCCTCCCTTGGCACTGTTCCAGGGTCCTCGGGCCAGTCGAGGCTGGGGTACGACCTTGTGGCTGCCGCTAGACACGAGGAGCTGAGTGCTCCTAAAATTACTTCGAAGCAACTCTGGGGGGCAGGGAGAGAAACTGAAACTAGAAGCTAGGAAACCTGCTTTCTCTTCCTGGTTCTCGCCACACCTAGCTCTGAGATCTTGAACAAAACGTAGCACCAACATGGTGGCCTTGATGAATAGAAGAGCGACGTGGGTAAGTGTGCGGTCTTCCCGTTGTGCCTGCCACCGTGCCTCACAAAACGGCCCTCTGTAACAGGCCCTCTAGGGGCGGAGGCCTTGGGCTGTCCAGTATCTACAGCGGTAAGGAACGCCCAGATTTGGCAAGTCGGATTTTGACATCTGAGAACCAAACAGGGGTCAGTCTGGTAGGAGGTGGGTCCCCAAACTTGGCCGGCCGAGGACTCCCCAGATCAGCATCATCTGGGTGTTGTCAGGGAGCTGACTTGCAGACGACCCACACGGAGGGGCTTTCCCAGAGCCTGTGGCCAGTACTTCTGGGAACTGTCAAGGTCACGAAGCAAAGACACTGAGGAGACGGCGGCAGATACAGCTGGGGGCCTGGATTTGACCTAGAGCAGAAAGACGACTGCGTGGAAAAGTCGCGCAATCCAGGTAAAGCCTGCGGCTCAGTTCACACTGAGTCCTGTACTGTGATTAGCGAGATGTACTAATCTCACTAATCCTGGCACTCTACTGTGATTAGTGAGATGTTAACGTGGGGCCACCTATGTCTGGGGTGATTGGAAGGCCACACGTGTTCTGTGACCCTTCTGTAAGTCTGAAATTATTTCAAAGTAAAAGTTTTTTTCTATTAAAAAGTTACGCTGCAATCACTGCCACAGTTGCTGCTCAAAGGTGACGTTCGCTGATGCCAGATGGTCTTCCAGGGAGAGCAAATGTGGGGCCCCCACACCTGGGCCTGGCGGATCAGGGCCCCAGACGTGGACCCCTTCACACACACTGCCCCCGGTCATTTGAAGACGAGTCAGGGTTGACACCCTGAGCAGGACGGGAGTAAGAGTGGTGTGTGTGTGTGTGTGTGTGTGTGTGTGTGTGTGTGTGCGCGCGTGCGCGCGTGTGTCCAGTCACCTAAGCTGGCCAGTGACTGGGTCTTCATGGGAGGTGGTGGAGGGAGAGACTGCAGATTGCTGCTCCTCCCGGAGCCCTGCCCAGTGTGTGGGTGGCAGGCTCAGAGGAGAAGGGTGTCCTGGACAAGGGGGGAATGTGTCTCCTCTGCTCCCAGAGTCAAGGGGATCTCATCACGGGGTGGCACTGGTAGGAGGAGCTGCACAGTGACCCCTGCGTGGGGGCCGCACCCAGGAGGCTGGCAGCATGCACTGGGCCCTTGCGTGTGTTCGGGTGGGATGTGGTGAGCACGATGCTTCTGGATCGACCACCAGTGGGAAACCCGGCCTGGTGGCCATCGTGGGCAGGTGGAAGGTGCATTGACACCCACGGAGCCCTGCGCCTGCAGCTCAGCACGTGGGAGCGAACTGTGGGAAAGTGGGTGTTGCTCAGGGCTCTGAAAGGAAGCGCCTGCCAGCGGACAAGCTAAGCTCGCTTAGCAGAGAGAATCACCCCATTGTGCTCACACCCGCTCTGGGGCTCGCGTCCTGCCGAGACCCAATCCCACAGGTGTTGAGGAGATGCGGTAGCTCAGTGCAGCCTGGAAACGTGGCTCCAGACTCTGGGCCACCCATCCGCCGGCCTGGGCTTTGGGAGAAGGGTCGGAACACCGTGCTGCCCTTTGTGGGGAAAGGGGCTTCTGTAGGCTGTGGGTGGGACGGAAAGTAGCATAGCCACTGTGGAAAGAGGCTTCCAGGTTCCTCAAACACCTAAAAATAGATCTACATCAGCATAGATCTAGATTCAGTGTCCCACGACTGTGTGTTTATCCCTGAGACAGGAGGCAGCGTCGGAAACACTCGCACGCCTGCGCTCACCGCGACGCTCACTTAGGCCACGGTGCGGGCCGTGCGCGAACGAATGCATCAAAGAAAATGGGGTTTGTAGGCCGAGCGGAAGACGTTCAGCTCTCCGGAGCAAGGAAGCCTTGTCCTCTGGTACCACAGATGCGTCCGGAGGACGGATGATCATTGTGAGCCGTGCATAGAGAGACAAGCACCAGACCTTCCCTTTTGGACATGGAAATTTAGAAAGTGGGTCCTAGATGGACGGGGGGGAATAGTGGTCACGACAGCTCGGAGGGGACGGCAGAGGGGGACGCAGCGAGGCTGGCTCCCAGATACAAAAATGTAGTGAGAAAGAAGTGAGTTCTAGTCTCTAGTGAGTGTGGTGAGGGGTAGGAGAGGCGCCATCTTGCTATCTGAGGGGGAGAAGGAGGACATGAGTGTGGTGCGGGGTAGGAGAGGAGCCATCTTGCTATCTGAGGGGGAGAAGGAGCACATGAGTGTGGTGAGGGGTAGGAGAGGCGCCATCTTGCTATCTGAGGGGGAGAAGGAGGACATAAGTGTGGTGACGGGTAGATGGTCCAGGAAGGAGAAGGCTGAAAGAGGCACTTGGGAGCCTGAGGAGGCATGTCAGGCCCAGGCTGTGCTAAGAGACAAGCCAGGTGCTAGCAGAGAGGGAAACCTGAGAGGGCTCAGGCGAGATGTGTGAAGAATGGAAGGGCAAACCTGGAGGGAGGCCGGGCCAGGCCCCCAGGGTCCTGGAAGGAGCACCTGATGTGTCCTGCTTCTCACGCACACTAGAGAGCTGGAAAGGGGTAGTGTGGGTGAGACGGGGCCTTAGGGAAGCATCTCTGCCTCTTCCAAGCCCCCATTACCCTGCTCAGGCTCTGTCTTCCTTCACCTCGCCCTCAACCCGGTCTGCCTCTCATCTCTCTCTCCTTCGTCCTTGTTGCTTTAGTCAACTTCTCACTGTTCTAAAGAAACCCCCGAGGCAGCAAACTTATGAAGAGAAAAGTTTACTTAATTCATGGTTTGGAGAGTCAAAGTCTAGGATCAGGCCGGGAGCCTTACTTGTTAGCCCTCTTGGCGAGGCGACAGACGGCAATGGTGGGTCATGCCTCAGGCCAGGCAGCAGTGTGAGGGCCAGATGCGCTCACCTCCATGACCTAGCGTCCCACTGAGCTCCGCCTGTGGAGGCTCTACCCCACCCTCACCATGCTGTTCTGATGACAAAGCCCGTAACATAGCTGTCCATATCCCACCACGGTGCTGGCCCTTCTGTCCCCTCCAGCTGCGTCCAGCCTCCACCTCCTTCCACATGCCCAAGGTGCTGCCTGGCGAGGATGCAGGATCCACGTTCCAGGGCAGAAAGAGCAATCTTGGGTCCTACCATATTCAGGGATCAAGAGTCAGAAGAATTAACTCAGTAAAAGGAAAAAGGCTCGGGAAGCAGAGGAAGGAAGTCTAACCAAACCCACTACACTGCAAAAGATAAGTTTGCTTTTGTTTGAAAACACGGTGTTTTGTGTAGATGCACATATGTGTTTATCTAATGGTTCCAATTCTTGGAGACAGTGATGTGTGTGTGTGTGTGTGTGTGTGTGTGTGTGTGTGTGCGCGCGTGTGTGTGATTTCCAAAGAGGGCAAGAAAGGAGCATGGCAACAGCTCAGAAAATCTCAAATTTTGCTTCCTCTGCCCTGGCTCATTGTAATCATTATTTTGCTCTGACTCACAGTTTTATGAACTAAGTAAGAATCTCTGAACATGCTATTTGCTCTTGCCTGGTTTTGATCCTCCTATAAATGGAACCATATGTAAGTAATATTTTGCATTAGTTTTTTTCCCTTTTTAAAACTCAACATTATGTTTTCGAGATTTATTTATATTATTGTGTTGTGGTTATCATCCACTTATTTTTGTTTCTATAGCATTATGTAGTTAGAGGTCATCTCAGTGTATTCATTCTACATTTCCTCGACTTTGGGGTTATTCTAGTTTTTGACTAATATGAACATTATATTAAGTTGCATTTTCTTGACTACTAATAGGATTGGGCATCTTCCAATCCTATCCAATATCTATTGACTATTTGAGTTCACTTTTGTGAAGTGCATATACAGGGTTTTGGGGTTCATTTTTCTATGAGATTTTCTGCTCTTTTTATTGATTTATAGGCATCTTTATATAATTAGTGCTTCTGTTTTTTGTGCCCCAAATATTTTCTCCCACTCTGTCATTTCCCTTTCAGTTCTCTTTAAACAAAAGTCTTCTTTTCTTTCTCTCTTTCTCCTTCTTCTTTTCCTTCTCTTTTCTTTCTCCTGTCATTCCTCTTCCTCTTCTTCCTTCTTTTTCTTTCTTCTTCCAGATGTGGAGATGATTGAACCCAGGGACTCATGCATACTAAGCATGCACTTTACCATTGAACTACATCCCCAGTTCTCAAATACTTATTCTTAATATAGTCAAGTTTATCAGCTTTTTCCTTTATGGTTAGTATTTTTGTGTATGTGTTATTCAAAGAATCTTTCTCTATCTTAATGTTCAAAAGGTAGTCTCTTATGTTACCTTTTTAAAGCTTTGCTTTTCTGTTTTTTAGCTCGTGTTTCACTTGTAAGGCCTCTGCAATCTTATATATGGTGTGAGGTAGGGGTCTTATCTCATACTTTTCATGTGGATATTCTGTCCTCTCAGCAGTTCTTTCCCCATTGTCCTTCAATTTTAACTCTGTCTTAAATCGAGTGTTTATATTCCGGGGTCTCATCCACCAGTTTTTAAACCTATAGTCTGCTGCTTTAGTTAACATCATATTATTTTACCTGTCACCAATGGGCAGAGCAAATATAGTCTCTCCTCTCTTCCTCAGGTGTGTTATCACTACTCCTGGTCCTTGCCATTTCTATGTAACTTTTAGAATCTGCATGTAGGGATTTTGATTAATCCACACTCCAATTTAGTGTAGGATTGGCATTTTTATGATTTTGAATCTTTTAACCCATGATTATGAATATGTTCCTCATTTAGTTAAGGCTTCCTTAATCAAAATCTACAGTTTGAAATCTTTTGTTAGATTTATTCCCAGGTACTTAATATTCTTTTTGATGCTAATGCGAGAGGTATTTTTTCTTTCACCTTCGTAGTTGAGATTTTCATTACTAATATAGAGGGATGTAATTGATTTTTTGCATATCAATTTTGTAATTTATAAGCTTATGAAAGTGTTACAACTTCTAATATCTTACAGGTTCTTTCAGTGTTCTGTGTGTACAACCATATTATTTGCAAAACAATAGTTATGTTCCTTTTAAAATAAATCAGACATGCCAGGCATGGTGGCACACACCCGTAATCCCAGCACTCGGGAGGCAGAGGCAGGAGGATTGTTGTGCGTTCGAGGCCAGCCTGGGTTACACGGTGAGTCCAAGCCAGCCTGAACTATATAGCGAGAACTTGTCTCAAAAAAAAAAAAAATCAGACACAAGCTTAAATATTGTGTTGTTTCTCATATTTGAAAACTGAAAGTATAAATAAAGATCAAAATAAAAGCCTGATAATAGAAAACAGGCAGGTAGATCTTTTGGAGATGTGAAGGAGACCAAGAGATGGAGGGAGGGTGAAAGAGGGGAAGGAAGGGGGTGAAAGAAGAACTCAGATGTGTTACGCACAAGCACCAGCTCCCCACAATAAATGTAACCACTATGCACTATAGACATGTGCTAATGAAAATGAAAATTGAAAACACCTTTTTAAAAAAACGCAGTGACACACCACACAGCATTTCAGCCAAGGGCAGACGAAGTATATGAGGGTGGGACCTAAAGATTGTGTTGCCTGGTGACACAGAGCCCTCAGTTTGTGCAAGCTCACTCTATGGTGGATGCATGATGACGTCATCTGATGACATATTTCTCGGAGCATATTCCCCTCATCAAACGTAGCTGTGTATAGTTCTTGTCTTGTCGTATTGGTCAAACCCTCCACTATCAATACAGAAAGGAAGTGGTTATTGTGGGCACATCGTCTCCATCCTGATTTCCAGAGGAAAGCATTGAATAATTCAGTATTAAGTTTGGTATTTGCTGGAGTTTTGTTGTAGGCGCCCTTTATCACACTAATAGATGCTCCCCTGCCCCCTTCTTTGCTGGCCTGAATTCCTGGGCTCGTGAGATCCTCTTGCCTCAGCTGCTAGGATAGCCACACCCACAGCTGTGGCCCTCTGTGCCTGGTTGAAAGTCCCTTTCTTTTTCTGGTTTGTTGATCGCATCTATTTTAAGTCATAAATGAATGTTATACTTTATCAATTTCTTTTTGGCATTTATAAAAGAATTACATTTATTTTTGCTTTGTACTCTCAATGTGATGAATTATATCTGCTGATTTTCTGACATTAAAACAGCTTTGTTTTTCTCAAGTAGAGATAAACTCAATTTATTAATGAGGTATCCTCCTGCTTTTTATCCCTGGATACAGATTGCTTCTTTTTATGTGCAGGATTTTTGCATCTACCTTCACACGTGGTAATCATCTGAAGTTTTCCTTCCCTCTACTACGAATTTTAGTATCAAGTCTGTGTTAGCCTCATGAGATGAGCTGAAGAATGTACCTTGCTCATTTTCTGAAAGACATTCTAAATGTTGGCTTGTTTCTTCTCTTAACTGTTTTGTGAAATTTACTCCTGCTTCACCTCACTATGTAAGAGTGTCACCCAAATTACATTAAAATATCCACAGTTGCATACTGTTTCAATTCAAAATTGTAATGATGTCATATTACAATTACATGATCACAACACTTGCAATTACAAAACCTACAAATGTAAAACTCAAAGATTACATTTTTACAAAAATCACAGAATAAATATAGGATTACAAAAATTCTTCCAAACAAGTGCTGGAGTGGGCTGTCTCTGCTGGTGGCCGCGTGTCTTGTGCTGAGTTTAGTGGTGCCGGGTGTTGGCGCCTCTGTGTGTACACTGACTGGTCTTGGGCTGGGTGAGCAGCAGGTGCCCGCTAACACGATCCCAACTCCATCATCTGCACCCATATTTGCTGTGCACCCTACTGAGGGCCATCGTCACGCTGGCGCTGGGGGCGCCACAGGAAGCACAACCGCACGTGGCCTTTTGTACACGGCTCAGTGGCCGTGTCTGCAGGTTGGTGACCTGTCCCCATGGAAACACAGCAGAGCGTTCATGGTGCCACTGCTGTGCTCCTCTTCTGTGTTGACTGGAAGGAGTAGAAAGCAGCACCTACTTCTGCTAGGGGGCAGGAGGAGACTGCCGCGGAGCTCTTTGGAAACCAGCTAGCAGCAGCCACAGGAAATGGCCGTTGCTTTAGGAAGTGGGGTGCGGACCCCTTGTTTCCCTGGGCGCATTTCTTGACAAAGGCCCCTGGCTTTCCATCAGGCTTGTCTTTCACAAAATTTCTCCAGACTCCTCCGGTGTCTCCCTGCTGCTGGAGGCAGGATGGTCTGAACATGGGCAGCTCCAAGCTGGACTGGGAGCCTGAGGTCTAACCGTCGCACAGCAGGCACTGCTCCCTCTTGGGTCTGTGTGCGTGTGATCAGCGACTCTCAGGGTGTCTGCGGCTCCTCCTGGGAATCCTGGCACCCGCGCCTCATTTCCCAGCAGACGTGGCTTTGCTTCTTCGGGCAGCTAACAAGGCCATGGGGTGATATTTGGCTCCCGGCTGTGTTGGGGAGTTCAGAGGGATAGGTTAGGCGTGCGGATACGGCTCGTTTAGTTGGCTGGCTGCCTGATGGGTGGCCCGAGTGTGTCCCTCTGTAGATACAGACATGTGGATCTGTGATCACGGAGCTGAGATACAGCCCTAGGGAGACACACACACACCTGATAGACAGGTACACATACATACATAAGTGTGTTCACTTGGGATTTCAAAAAGAACTGACTGCCTACTATGTACACTGTATTTGTATTTATGTGAGTTCATTGTTAGTCTTGTTTGCAAAATCTAGGGAAAAAAAGGACTCTAAACTTTGCTTTATATGAGAATGTTGGAAGAATAATTTTAAAAATGAACTATGATGGATCCACAGGACTCTGGCGGAGAAAACAACCTGCTGGTAACTGACCCCCGCATCGTCTCATCCTGGAACGGGGACCTGGCATCTCTGGGGCCGCCTGGGGCTGCCCTGGCATCCTGCCTCCTTCCCAGCCGCCTTTGTCCCCTGCCGCGCCTGCCATTGAGGGGGCGTCAGATGCCCGTGGGCAGAATCAATGCGGAGGAAGTCGGCGTCACTAAAGGATGGCCGGCGCCAGTGCCGGTGCCAAAGGGTGGACAAGGGGAGCGGGTGGAGGGGGGCAAACCCCACCACCGGCCCGGGGTCTCCGCCAAGTTCAGGGCTGGTGCGCTCATTCAGGGAGTTTGAGTGGATGGTGGGAGGCCCAGGGGCTGGCTTTTGCTACAGAATTTCAAGGCTGTGTAAAAGCAGCAGGAGGCTCTCCCAAGTGCGGATCCATTGGAGACCCGTTGGTTTCTGCACAGAAGGGCGGCAAGCCTCCTGAGAGAGTTTAGGTCTGGTTCTTCAAGGTGACCTGCTTGTTGTGTGACTGTAAACAGTGGCCGAAGAACAAACCTGCAGCTGGGAGACTTCTGGGCGAGTTAAGAGAAATCCAGGGCGTGATGCTGATGTGCCTGGCTACCTGATCAGACTGCAGCACTGGAACCCTGGAGAAGCGCAGAGGTGTCAGGTGGTAGAGCTGGCTTGCATGTTCCGTGGCACGGGAGGGGTGTGGCTGCGGGGACAAGCAGTCTGTATGGCCACAGAGCCCACGCCCACCACCAAGCAACGATAAAGGCCAAGGTGACAGGCGTGCCAGTGGCCCCAATTTGCGTATCACCCAACATACACCTGAGTCCAGTCATCTCATTGTGCCTCATAAATTTGCACAGTCATGCCCACCATTAAAGCAGAAATCCCAGAGGCCCTTCAACAGATAAGGAGAGTTCCTGACTGCTGCAGACCCCACCTCGGAAGCAAGACAACTCCGCCTGGGATTTCTGTCTGATCATGGTGGCAGAGATGGACCGGGGACTCGGGAACTGCAGAACCACGAGACAGAAGGAGGACGCTTGCCGCTCAGCCACAGCCCCCAGGGGGAGCCTGCTAGCAGGCAGCGGGTGGGAAGCAGAGGGGAGGGGATGGGGCTGATGCGCTCAGGGGTGTCATAGGTGGAACACAGGGTCTTGCAGTTAATCAGCACCGATGAAAATTACTTTAAAGGAGTGAAAACCCTGCTGTATTTTAAAGACGACACCTAAAATCTGAGTTCATGTGTCAAGGTTGGCAAAGTCACTTCTCCCGCATCTTTGCCTTCCAGTTGCTCCCACTGTAACGGCGGAGTTTAAACTAAACGGAAAGCAGGCCGAGGGCTGGAGCTGTCGGGCCTCAGATCAGACGCAGGTGGGATCAGAAGCCGGCTCTGAATTCAGCTCCGGGGTGTCCTCGGAGTTACTCAACTGTCCACAGAGCCTGGCTCCTCAGAATCTTCAGGAGCTGCAAGGACACCAGCCACCTCCCTGGACCCGGTTGTGTCCCCACCAGGCATCCAGGTTTTCTCAAACCTCTCAGGCAGCTCCGTGAAAGGCAGTCAAAGATCTCAGCTGCTGCAGTTGCAATCACTTGTTTTTTGAGAGAGGGTCCTGCGATGTTGCCCGGGCTGGTCTTGAACGCCAGGCTGATCCTCCTGCCTCAGCCTCCTGAGTAGTTGAGACAGCCAGGGTGCGCCACCTTGTGCGGCCCAGGATCTCCGCCACTCCTCCTCCGGCGCTCCGGACTGAGCCCGGCGCCTTCACACTGAGCTACATCCCCAGATCTTTTTGTTCTTGTTTTCAGACGGGGTCTCGCGCAGTCACAAACTTGCCCAAGCTGGACTCGAACTTGTGATCCTCCCGCCTCACTTCTGAGACCGCGGATGCTTTGTAATAACTTGGGATGAAATTCATTGACCATAAGAGTTACTTTGTGTCCGGGGGAAGGGACGCCAGAAGGGGACATTGGGGACATTCACACACACCCAAGGGCAGGGACCCCCCAACCCACCCCGCTCAGGGATCCGGCGCCTGGTTCCGGGAATGGCACGAGGGCCCCAGGTCCCCGGGCCTGAGCGAGGGACCCCTGAGCAAGACGCCGCCAGCTTGCGAAGTTTGGCCCAGCCTGGATCCTGCACCGCTGGGCTCCTGCTAAGCCGGGCGGCCCCTGCGGCCGCACAGGAGGACGAGTCAGGCCGCGTCGGGCCCCAGACGCCAGTCTCTCTGCCGTCACCGAGTCGCCGCGGGCACCGGGACCCAGATCAGCGTCCTGCGGACCCGGCAGGCGGCCGGCGGGGACGCGCCCGCACCTCTGGCGCCCTCTCGTGGTCGACGCTCGTCACGCCGGGCCCCGACCTGACCGCGCCTGGAGAGCCAGTTCGCCTAGACGCAGCCCCAGCGGATGCTGCACACCGCGCGGCTTCTCTTAGGTGAGAAACGCCAAATGCAAATAATGCAAGGGGCGAAGCAAAGGAGCGAGGAGAGCAAACAGGAGGCGGACTCGGTGGGAAAGGGAAGGGGAGCGATGCGGATGGGCAGCAGTCCCCAGGATGAATTTAATGGTTGGGCATCGCGAACACAGACCATAAAGCCTGCGCGGTAGACCTTCGTGGACTGACAGTCTCCGGCCTTTAGCAGCCGCTCCTGCTTGTCTCACCGTGCCGGGCTGGTGTCTCCACACTGTCCCCGGCGTTCACAAAGGATGCGGAGCGTGTCCCTCCTACACACAGACACGCAGACATGCAGGAGCATGTGTTACATGTGTGTATGACATGTGCGTCTTGTTCGTGTCCACAAAAGTGGAAACTTTGTATGTGAGCATGTATATATTTTATATCTACAAATGTAAAAACGATTTTAAAACTTTAAATACATTAATAGGCTTTATACAATAGGATTAAGAAAATAATATAAATATACTAAATTTAGTTAAAATTATATATCTATGTAAAGTTTATTTTGGTAATATATTTCTAAATGCTAGAGAAGTGTTAAGATGGAGGTTTCAGAAGATAAAGGGGACCCGGTTGCTTAGCCGCCAGGACACCCAGCAGGGCGGGTGTGACCGGCATCCGAGTTCACTCTCCGTCGTCGGGGCAAATCTGGGCGCTCTCACCAACCCCGGAGCCTGCCGTCCTGCCCTGGGCGGTCCCCGGGAGCCTGCTGTCTCGCGTCCCACCGGGACTGCACCTGAGATGGGCAGGCTGGTGCAGGCGGGAAGAGTTACGGCGGGCGTTTTACCGCCTGCTGGAGGGAAACGGCCAATGGCCACCGAGGCAGGAGTGGCAGATTGTTTTACCCGGAGCTTGTCTGACTCTGGAGTTTTTGTTTTCGAAAAAGAGACTGTGCTCCTATTGGATATAGCATCTGAGAGTGAAGAGTGGGCACGGCAGCCCCTTCCCTCCATCTTCCACCCATACAGTCCTTCCTCTTCCTGGAGACAGAAATGCCAGCAGCCCTCTGTGTCTCCCACAGGTCACTACACACAAAGGAACAGACAGACGGCACCTCCCCGTGAGCACATTGTCCATTCAGAAGCCATCGATGACTGTGTGCCACGTATGTGGTCTGTAACTTATTCGCAGGGCGATGGGGAGCTGTACCCTACTGAAGAAGCTGGCTTCCTCCTTCCAGTTGGTGGCTGTCACGTGTGGATGCCCCGTACCAGCCCTGCCCCTCTTGCCGGGCACACTCCTTTGCTGTGCACGCTGCCGCCATGAGACGCATGTGCAGCAGAGACGGTTAACTCTTCCCACAGTGGAACAACAGGCTGAAAGAGCAGGTGCGTTCACAAGATGCTCGCACGGACCCCCCTGCCCGCGAGTCCTTGTCAGGACGACAGGGCTGCAGGGTTCGCCCTGCAGTGGAAGCGAGCAGCCATACCGCTTCATGTCACGGTGGACATTTGCCTGAACGAGGATGACCATCTTCTAAGCAGAGGGCCTGGCTTCTCACCCAGCCCCTAGCGGAGGTTCGAGTGCTGGTCTCGGCTCCTCGAGTGTCTTTCTCCCCTTTGTCCTGGAGCCCCAGCACTCACCTGCCTTTGCTGGTACCGCACCCTCATCTGTGTGGTCCCCTCCACCCAGGAGCCCTCTGCAGGTCCAGCACGCACCATGCCTGCTTCTCCAGCAGGTCTGTCCTCAGCTCTGTACCCTGCACATGCCCTACACCTCTCCTGTGGCCCAGTCACCTTCTCCTGTGGAATCTGACTCTTTTTACCCTCTTCTTTCTTGTAACTATGGAGACGGTAGCATCTCCGTGGGACTTGTCTTTGTGACCTCTGGGTCAGCGTGGTGCCTCAGGCCCAGGGAATCCTGCGTGCTGCCGAGGAACACACAAGCTCCCCTCAGTTCGCTGGAAAATGGAACCATCAAAAATCACCGCACATTTTAGACGACGAAAACAAACACAGAGCAGATGTCTATAACATGCTCGGGCCAAGCATTTTCTCCAGAATGTCCATCTTGTGTAGGTTGAGTATCTCTAAGCTGAAAACTCAAAATCTAAAATGTTCTAAAGTTCCAAACTTTTGGAGCATCAGCATGAGGCTGCAAGTGGAAAATTCCACAGTGGACCTCCATGTGGGGGCATGAAAAATATTGTATAAAATCGCCCTAGAGCTGTGTCCCTAGATGTCAACGAAACATATGTGAACTCAGTGTTTAGACTTGGGTCCTATCCCTGAGCTACTTCCTTATGTAGATGTAAGTATTCCAAAATCTGACAAACCTCGAAATCCAAGCTCTTCTGGGCCCAAGCATCTCTATCTAGACCCCCATCATCCCCAAATCCCAACTTCCTCCACTGCCCCCATGAAGAAGGCCCGGCACCTTGGAAGGGAAATAAAGAAACACAATTGAAGGCCGATTTGCTCTCAGTCCTTGGTTGACGGTTAAAACCCCAGCAGCTCAGACATTTGCTGAGAGGTGATGAGCCAAGGCTGCCTCCACCCTGCTCCCCAGCGCCCCAGGTGATCTCTATTCAGGATTTGTCTTTGCGCTCCCACAAATCTTTATGTAATGGAGACAGCTGAGTTTCTTGGCTTGTGAGGTTGTGGCCGGCATGATAGCTGGAAAATTGTCCCTGATGGCCCTGGAGACAGCTTGGAAACATCCTTTAATCGTTCCCAGCTCCCTCTGACGTGGTCAAGGCCATTCTCCCCACAGGAGCTGCGGGATGTCTGGGATCGGGCCTGGGGAGACTCAGGGACCCGCCCTGACCTGGCACCACTGCTTTGCTGGCAGAAAGCCAGTAACTCTCGGCCCACGTGGCGCTAAGAGCAGTCTGCACACATCAGAGCACATGCCTGGAAGGCTTCAGGCAGACGGCTCTTCCCAGACTGGCTGCCTCTGTCCCTCGTGGCCTGCTCTGTTCAGGGGTACTTGTCACTCCACATCACCAGGTGGCATCTTGCTCCCCTTCCCTGGAATCTGGTTGGGTGTGCAGTGTCCCTGGAGGCCCATGTGGAAGGCTGGTGCCCCACCTGTGGCATGACTGGGGGACTCTAGGAGGCAGGGGCCTGTGAGAGGAAGGTGGACCTTTCGGGGACATGGCCTCCAGCCACCATGAGGGGAGCAGCTTCTTCCACCATGCTGTGCCGCCCAGTGTGATGGCCCCAAGTGACCGCGGGCTGAAACCTCTGTGCCACGACCCAGAACCAGCTTCCCCTCCTTTAAATTCATTTTCGTCAGACACCGGTTGCAATGATGGACAGCCAGCTGGCACACCTAGGCTGGTGGGATGACCGGTTTGCCACCCCCAGAAGGCAGAGCCATGCATCGTGCCCTCTGATGTGGGGGTAAGAAGCCCCGGCTCTGTGATGGTGAATCTCAGCTACATCTCAGGGCGGCTGGGCTGCGGACCACAGAGAAGCTGGCTGGGTGACATTTCCGGGGCTCTGGGAAGGTCTGCTGAGGGGCAGGGCTGGGGATCTGTGAGATTGAAGTGGGGGAGATCTGACCGCAGTGTGGACAGGACTGTCCCATTGGCTGAGCCAGGAGAAAACTCAGAGGCCGGGTGACTGCTCCCTGTCCTGGGCGGGGACACTCTCTTCTTGGTGGACAGTGGAACTGCAGGTCCCACCCCAGCACCCCGGGGTCTCAGGCCTGTGACTTGGCCGCATCCTGTGTCTCCGGCTTGCAGGTGGCCCGGGACAGACATTGCCCCAGAGATGGCATGAGCCGTCCCCCGGAGGCTCCTCTGGGCTTCTCCGCAGATGCCCGACCCTGCAGGCATCGCCTGGATTTCTCAGAACTTTCTGTTCTCCCGTCAGAGTCCTGCTTCTGAGCCCGAAGCCCAGACCCTTTGGGGAGACCCTGTCAGTGCCCGGCCGGTGCACCCTGAGTGCTGGCTGTGAGTCGTCTCCCCTGCACCCCATAGAGGCTCTGAGCATCTTGGGCTTTCCCACCCCGTCTCCAGCTGGGACCCACAGACCCCGTGACACCACGATCACATGAACGCCGTGTGTCTCTCTCTTGGCTTGGGTGGCTGTCCGGCTGTCACCCAGCCGAAGCGCACAGGAGTACACAGTGGCCATGACACAGAGAGGGGGCAATTCTTACTCACTCTTCCTGAAGTCTGGTGGGATCTAGTGGGAGGCTGTCACGCCCCAGCAGGGTTCCGTGCTGCCCGCAGGCTCAGAGTGAATTATGTCTTCTCTCCCTAGATTGTACAGTGTCCAGCCTGGGCAACTGTATGTGCCACCCCTGGGTGAGCTGGTTTGTTTGAGGAAGAATGTTCTGGGTATCTAGAGAGGCAGTGTTTTATTTACAGAATTGATGTCTTTTAAAAAGAGAGCTGGAAAGGATTGAAGAAATGCAAAGCAGTCCATTCGCTCTTGAGCCTCCTCTCCAGACACAGAGGACTGACCAGGCAGTTCTGATCTGGGCTCTCTGGGTGACTGCAAAGACCCGGCTCCCAGACACCATCCACAGGAAAGAGTGACCACAGGGAAGGCGACAGGGCCCGGACCCAGTGAGTAGGGCCTGGAAGTGGAGGTGGGTTGAAGGGGCTCCTGGAGGGCACCGGGGAAAGAAGGGCCCTTCTGTGATCCGGCACTGCCTGCGGGTCCCTGAAGCCGCTGGAACTCTGAATGCCCCACAGCCCCTGTGGCCGGTGGACATGGAGCTTCACCCTCTGGCTAGCACCGTGCTGGAGGTCCCTGGCTCCTGCCGCCTCTGTCACACGCCTCATTGCCCGCCAGGCCCGACCTCAAGTAGCAGGCGTCTCTGTGCAGGGCACCCGGGGTGGGGCTCAGCCTGCCTGGTGTGCACCCTACAGGAAGCTGTAAGGTGTGCGCCCTACTGGCACCCTACAGGAAGCGGCTCCCAGTCTCCTGCGTCCCGGGACACCGTGCCCGGGACGCGTTTACCACCAACCTCAGAAACACCCCGAACTGCTTCTGTTTTGTCAGAGTTCCGGACGTCTGAAGAGAAAGCT
>PVJO010021896.1:0-29089 GCA_004026905.1 Hystrix cristata | reverse complement strand
CAAGGAGGCAAGAGGTCAAGCACGCAAGGCAGTAAGGTCATGTTCATCTTCCCAGCCAGGTCAGGCCACACCCTATTCCTACATCAGGATCAATTAGTAATGTCACATACAGAGCCTGGATTGGAAGCCTAAGATTGCCTCAGTAGCTCCCCAATGTCAGGATTTGGCTGAATTTCTCTTCAGTTTCCATGTGGCTGCAAAAAGACTGCAGTAGTTCCATGAATCACATTCTCCTATGATAGCATTGAAAATAAAGACTAAAACAACTTCCCCTTGCTTGAATTTTTTTCTTAATCTGAGAGAAAAAAATTTTTCCAAAATCTTCCCAGTTGCATGCCTCCTATTGTTATCAGGTGGGTTCCAATATTCCTGGGTTCCTCCCCTCCTCAAACAAAGAATTGAATGAGGGGGACAAATAGTAGTTCTAAAGTTTTATTTAAAATTATAGAGAAAAGAAGAAAAGGAAAGTTGAGCATAATGACAGAAACAGCAAAATGTGCACAAGGCCTAAAAGGCATGGTAGAGGTTACCACAAAAAGGCATGATAACCTTGGGGCTGGGTATGCAGATACTGTCTTCCATGAGAAAGAGCTCCATAGAGAAGAAAAAGGCAGAGCTCCTGGCGCCATTCATATTTATCTGGATTCTGTTCTCATGAGAGTTTTCTGATCCTGTGAGAAGAGGGGCAATTGGAATTTCGTGCCCCAGGCTGACATCAGGTCAAGGGCATTCCCCCAAGGTCATGTTCATCCTCCCAGCCAGGTTAGGCCATGGTCTATTCCTACATTGCTATTACCTTGACCAGAACTGCGTCATGCAACTAAAATTGAAAACAGTAACTTCAAAGAGGAATGAGATTGTAGGGATAGGGGTCCTGTAGGGACAGGGGCTCCCATAGGTAGGGAAAAGGAAGGGTAAAGGCCTCATTAGACATTATTAAAAATTAATAGACAGTTTTGACCTCTACAGCCAGACTCTGAAGGGCAGGGACAGCTATAATTCAATTGTCAGAAACAAAGGCAGCTAGTTCCAACAGTTAAACTGACAAAGGCAAAGAAACTAGTTCAGGAAGGCCCTAAGTAGTGTTATTAGATAAGAATCACAAACTGCCCCCTTTATTTGATCCTACATCTACATAACTTGGCCCTAAGGCACTGGCCTATAATTTTAACCTCTGCCAAAAGACCAAGGTTACAGGACTAAGAGAAATCGAGGCAGAGGTGACAGACAAGCCCAAGAGCCAGTCAGATTCCAAGGACCAACACAAGGAAAAATCCAATAAAAAGGGGCTACAAGGAAGGGTCCACAAGTATTTTGCTTTCAAATACTCCCTACTCATCAAGTAGCTGTCTATCTTCTCTCTCTAGCCCCTTTTTGCCACCTTTAAATAAATTGTCTTCTCTTAGTTTAAACTCGGTTTCTTTAATTCCTTACTGTAGCTGGGTTTATGATTGCCGGGAGCTGCCTCTCTAGCAGGCAGCAGTTCACGGTCCACCTCCAGATGTAACATTAACAGGATGAACACAATTGCTTAGACCAATCGTGGTTTGAGCCCTAGGTATATTTGCCCTGATACCTGAATAAACTCAGTTTCATGTTGGTAAGGAAATTAGGGTGGCTGTGGGGTAGGCAATGAAAAAGTTTGTTGCCACTACCCAAAATCTTCCACTACCCTTCTACTACTGTGGGGCCAGAATGGGTCCCAGAGTTTGAAGATCTCTACAAAAACATAGTAAGCACCCTCTCTGGGCAGACACGTGTGGGGCTGACCCTGCAACAGAAAAGCTAAATGGCGACTAATTTCTGGAAGGCTTCCTTCATCAAACTACCCCCCTCCACCTCCAATTTTCAGAATACTTCTACAGAGTTCCCCGAGAGACCAGCCCATGTTTAGTTTGGCCTGCTTTCTCTAATAGTGGCACCAAAAGATGGGGTAAACAGCAGTTACTTTCTTCATCTTTAGAAATTTGGGATGTCCTATCACTTTGTTTTATTTCATCTCTCCTTGAGTCTATATTTTTGGCTTATACTACCACCTGGGACAGAGTTCCATAGCCTTCAAACTTGTGTACAACAGCAATTTTCAATATGTCTTGGGATTACCTCTCTCAAGTTTCTAAGAATTGCTCATCTGTTCATTAGTGTCAGTTGATTAGAGGTTTCCCTCTAATACCATCACAGATTGTTTATGTTTTAGATATCCTCAAAGAGAAAAAGGCTAGAATTAAAATAGTTGGCATTTATCAGGCAATTAAACATGTACTAGAGTTGAGGATTTAGCTCAGTGGTTAGAGTGCTTGCCTTGCAAGCACAAGGCCCTGAGTGCAATCCCTGGTACCAAAAAACAAAAACAAAAACAAAAAAACCCAAAACATGTGCTAGACAATATCCCAAGGACATTTGTATGTATTAACTAAGTTAATTATCAAGCAATCTTAGGAGGAAGAAATTGCTATACATCTTGTTTTGTAAAAAAGACACAGCAGGCAATATTAATTAACATGTCCCTGATCCCATACCTCATAAGAGGAGACGCCTTATATCACCCCTCAGAAGGAATGAGATGTCCTCTTTGCAGGGTCCTGAATCTTTTTCACCTTATGATTTATAGGCACCTTAGGAGATTTGCTAAGGTAAAACAAAATCGCACATTTTTCTCTTTTTAAAGAAAACTATTTTTAATTGACAGATAAAATTGTATATATTTATCAATATAACATATTGTTTTGAAATACGTGTATATTGTGGAATGATTAAGTTGAGCTCATTTATATATATATATATATATATATATATATATATATATATATAACCTCCTATACTTACTTTTTGTGGCATGAAAACTTAAAATCTACTCTGAGCAAATTTAACGAATACAATAAGTTGCTACTAACAATAGTCACCGTAGTTTTACAACAGATCTAATGAACTTACTTCTGCCTAACTGAAATGTTGCATCCTTTACCAACATCTCCCCAGTCCTCTTCCCCACTAATTCCCCCACATATTTTTAATAAACAAAGCTGGGCCAACCCATGGATTCCTTTCCCATTTGTCAGTTGTGGTCTGTCCTTCCAGACTGGGGCGTACCTGTCACATTACTCAGTAAAAATTACACTCAAAAGTCTCTCAGGTGGATTGTTTTCAGAATCACAAAGACGTCATCAGGGCACAGTGGCAATTTGAGAACAGCTCTAGGACTCTCGTTTCCCTTCTGGGGTGGTTTTCAGAAGAGCTTTCCTACAATTCCAGGGCAGAGAGAGCTGTTTCTCCACTGGACCATCTTTTGACTGTCCTGGATGCATGTCTTGCTGTAAACAAGTTCTTGGAGAACATGGACTATGTCTTATTCTCAGGCCTAACAGCACCTTCCCCTGAAACACTTGGTGAAAGATTTTGCTTTGTGTGTGAGCCCCCTTGCAGCAACAGCATTAACAGTTTTCTGAGAGCTTTTCTTTGGGATATAATCCAATTAGGGATATCGCCAGGACTTGGTGACCACAAAGAAATACCTGTCTCAAGAGCTGGGAAAGAAAAGAACAACGGTACAGGTGACTTCTGTTTGTTTTGCTTTGCTTTTTTCTGTGGATTTATCAAGGAGAACAAAGCAGCCTTTTACCCAGTTTCCACTCCACCAAACTGGTGTGTTTTTAAAAAGTCTCAATTTTTCTTAGCACATGGCCACCTCCACTCCCAACTGACGAGAAGTAGACACTTCTCATGAGGAAAATGAAGCACACTGTCCAAGGGGAATGGATGGAGCCTGGTGCTCTGAGTTACGCAGAGTGGAAGGAAGGCTGGAACACTGACCTGGGGAGCTTCTGGGAGAACAGAAGGGATTTCCACAAATAGCAGTCCAATCTAATTCCTCAAACAGAAGATGGCTGAGGGATGCCCTCAGGTCCAGGGCACTAAGCGTCTAAAATGAGAAGAGACGCGACAGAACCTTCGATGTGTGCTAAGTGTCCCCTGGAAAGCTCCAGATGGATCCTCAACGTCAGACCTCCCAGGGATTGCTTAAACTGAAGACAGATGCGAAGACCTCTGGTAACTTGATTTAACCCTGGAAATAATTGAGGAATTATTTTCTATCTAAATCTTTAGTACGTCTTCACTTTTAATTCTACAGGCTTTTTCTGGAATACAAATCTGTTTTGCTTTCATGCTGCAGTTATAGATCACCTCATTCACCAGTGCTCGTTCTTAATTATTATTTATCACTATTATCAGTCAGCAGTATCAAATGCCAGTGTATCAAGGGCTAATTTATACACTTTTCCTATTCGATATTTAAAATAATCTAGTAAGGAAGATGCTACTTTTCTTTACTCTAAGATGAAGAATTGGAGACCTGGGAAAGTTTAGAGGGATGTGCCGAAGTTGTCAACCTCTTAAACAGCAGTGAGGGAGATCGAGGTCTGCCTGAATGGATCCCATACACTTGGGGCTTTGCCTTTTTCTTTACTATGTCGTGCTTATTCCTGCTTCTGAATATTCATCCATGCTGCAGGGAAAGGAGGGAAAAAGTCCCTTGCTGTTTTATTTTCCATCTACAACCCAAGATTCATTTCAAACACCTACTTTCTCCAAGAATCCTTGAGATGCTTGTGACCATTGAAGCCCACATCTCCTAGCACCTAAATTGTTTTGTATGAGTTACACATTGTCAACTGATTTTTAATTTCTTCCAGGAAAGAAATGATTACTTACCTCATTTTTAAATGTGACCACAATGCTTAACTTTTATGCATCCGGAAATATGGTACAGCTTAGACGAAGGAATGAAGAGTGACTTTCTTCTTTGCCACTATTATAATCCAATTCTCCATGTTTCTTTCTAGTTTAAAAATAGCTACTATCTCCAACTGGAAAGCAAGATATATTGGATTAATTTTCTCATTTGTTGTGATGGATGAGAAGTAGGACGGAAGTTTAACTAGTCCTGTGAAAACTTTCCTGCTTGGAAACAAAACAATATATACATGCATATATTACAAGCACACATACACATACACAAAATTATCCATGTTTTTTGTAAAATAATTTTATATTTGATTTAGCTGGAATGCAAAGCAAAAAAAATCAATGGCGATTGTATGGCTGATTTATATTTTCATCTTTATTTTTTCCGGCGCTATATGTCTCAATGTTCTACAGTGAAAATGTGTTAATTTTTATTATCAGAAATAAAAATAAGTATATTTTAAATATGCATGCTTAGTTCCTAAGAGAAATGATAACGCAGAGATACTTGACACTGTACTCGATGTCACAAACGTATGGGGATCTAATTTGTTTTTTTTGTTTCTGGGTGTTTTTTTTGCATAACAGTACTCCTACTTATTATCAAGATTTTTTACAGACCCCATGCAAGCTGATCACAGGACTCTGTAATAATTGAGTTAACCAGTTCCACTGTGGCCGGTCCAATTTTGGAAGAGATTCATACATTCCAAGGTTTACTGGAAGACCAACTAACTGAGAGAGACTGAAACACAAAGATATTCTTTAATAGGAGAAAAAGGGAGTAAAGCTCTAGAACCGCCAGCAGTGAAGCAATTGTCTAGCTGGAGCCCATAGTGGGAAGGGAGCTCCATGGACAATCTTGGGGAGACAGAGGAGAAGGCCTCAGCCCGGCACCCACCACAGCAGGAGGCATGTGTGTCTTGGCCAGCAACTGTTGTCGTACCCTCCCTCTGACCCGCTCCCCCACAGACTGGGACAACTTGCCCAATATTACAATGCTAGGCATTCTTGAAATGTTATTTAGAACAGAACAGAGGACCAGAGAAATAAGAAAAAAAAAAAAAGAAAGAAATGTTATTTATAGTTTATTAGTTTTTCAAGACAGATTATTTGGGTTAGGTGGGCAATTTCCCTTAGTCTAGGCTGCTAGTGTTTTTTCTGATGAGATTCTTTCTTTGCATAAATATGTAAGAGCCATTTGCTCATAGGATGGTATGCATAAGTAGGTTCCTAGCAGGCCTGTACGTCAGGACTCTAATCATAAACTCCAGAACCAGGATATCTTAAAATATACCACCTAGGTCTTCTTTCCAAGACTGGTTATGTACCGATCCAGCCAGACCCTGACCAAAAAATAATATGCCAACTTTTGGACTTTGCACGAGAAAACCCCAAGAGTAGCCCTTTCTTTCCACTACATTCCCAAGAGCTGGTAGAACTGGCCATCTTATTTTGGGTCTAGTTTTGCAATACATGATATTTACATTTGTTTTGGTGAACTGGTACATATACAGGTGTTCCTAGCTTAATGACCAACTTCTGTTCTGCAGCTAGGTTGTAAATGAATTGGTCACTAAATGAGGAACTGTATGTAGTATGTGCATTACAATATTCAGAACAAAGAACTAGTCAAACGAAACTCCAACTTGTTGACTTTGCTTTTATTTGTATAACTTTTACATGCAGTACTGTAATGTATACCAGAACATAAAACTACAGTACTGTACTGTACAATACAACCAGCAAAAATTATAGTCGTGTATAAATAAGGTATATTGAAAAAAAAGATATTGAGGCTCTATGAAGAAACAAAACAATATATACATGCATATATTACAAGCACATATCCACATACACAAAATTATCCACATTTTTTGTAAAATAATTTTATATTTGGAGATTTGATTTATATTTGATTTGAAGATGTATAGAACTGCACAAAAAAGACGAGTTGAGAGAGAAAGAGAGAGACAGAGAGTCAAAAAAATCTATACACACTTCAGGAAAAGAAAATCTTGTGTGAATATTTTAATAATAAATGTTTTGAGACATCATGAGATTAATACAAGTTGCCTTTAGCCTCTACAATTACAAGAAGTGCTCAAAGTGGTGGCCATTAGATTCCAGACATTTTTTAGTACCATGAACTGCTGCTGCTTTGGTAAACTTGGTCACTGAGACTGCTGCACATGCATTTTCAATTTCTTCTCTAAGGGACAGCAGTGCAGCAGGTTTTCTGTGATATACGACGTCCTCTAGGGTCCTTCAAATGAGGGTAACAACTTCTGTGGAAAAACATGATACTATTTTTCTTTCCCTGAAGTGTGGATACCTTTTTTGGTGGACTCTGTATGTTATGTACAGTATATACATTACACTTTCTTTATCCATTCATCTGTTAATGGGCATGCAGGCTATTTCTAAAGCTTAGCTATTGTGAATTGTGCTGCTAGAGATATGCATATACATGTAGCACTACAGTATATTTAACACTTTGGGGAAGATACCCAGAAGGGATATAGCTGGATCAAATGGAATTCCTATTTTTAATTTTTTGAAGAACCTTCATACAATTTCCATAGCAGTTATATTAGTTTACATTCCCACCAACAACATAGAAGGGTTCTTTTCCCCCCATCCTCACTAGTAAATGGTTTTTGAGTTCTTGATGATAGCCATTCTTTCTGGAGTATGATAAAATCTCAGAGTTGTTTCAATTTGCATTTCTCTTATGGCTAAAAATTATCAGCATTTTTTCATGAAGTTATTGACCATTTGTACTTATTTTTCTGTAAAGTTTCTTTTCATTAATTTGTCCATTTTTGAATGGGTTCTTCATTCGGGAGAGATTATTTTTTGAGTTCTTTGTATATTCTACATACTAGTCCTCTATCAGTCCTCTAACAGGTCACAAAATATTTTTTTGAATTCTGTAGATTGCCCTTCACTTAATTTACCGTATAGAAGCTTTTAAATTAGATGTAGTCCCATTTGCTGATTCTTGTTATTATTTCTGTTTTATACATTTTTTTATTAGGACATGTTTGCTGTACATGAAGTTTATATTCATCTTAGAGAGTAGGTACCATACGTGTACCTAACACATCTTGTTTCCTGCGTGTTCCCCTTTCCTTCCCCAGCCACTTCTTTCCTTCTGTCTCTAAATCCCCTGTCCCCATTTTCATTACTGTTGTTATTAGTATTTTAGTTCATGTTTAAGACATTTAATATTTACATTCACTGTGGGTATTTGGTATTTCTTGCGCTACTGGAGTTCTGTTCAGGAAGTCCTTGCCTAGCTTCAAGGGTTTCCCCTGGTTATCATCCAGCAAAGAACTGGTTATTTTAAACATATTATAGTAACTATAAATTTTGCAAGAAACGCATTAGTATAAAAGTTTTTAAAAAATAAAATTTGGTAATTAATATGGAAAACAAGTCAAAGGAAGAAGTTAGAAGTCCAGGATCTAGAAAGATCCAAAGACTAAAGAGAGTCTGGCAATGAAACACTTTAGTGGCTCTCAGTGACAGAAGAGAGATTGTGTTTCTATTGTCTATCGGTGTGTGATAAACTATCCTACAACCTGTGGATTAAAATAAGTCCTATTTTTGTTATATCTCATGATGCTGTGGGTCAGAAATTAGGACAGTACTATGTTGGATAATCCTTCTGTTCCATGTAGGCTTGATGAAATTTGCTGCCATCCATCAGATGTTTTGACAGGTGGTAGACAGGCTTATCGGGAAGGTCTAAAATAGCTTCACTCATATTTCTTGTTCTTTTGTAAGTGGGTTCAACTGGAGCACATGTCTTGACCAGTCTTGATGTAATGGGGCTGCTTACATGAAAACTCAAGGAGGACCAAGAGAGAGGGGAGAGAGAGAGAAAGAGAGAGAGACTGATAGACTTCCTAAGCAGGAATACAAGGCCCCTTATCACTAGTTTCAAAAATCCCAGAACAAAATTTCTGTTGACTTCTACTAGTCAAGAAAATTTCTAAGCAGGGCTGACAATTTAGCTGAGTGGTTAGAGCGCTTGCCTAGCAAGCACAAGGCCCTGAGCTTGATTCCCAGCACCAAAAAAAGAAAATATCTAAGCTCAACCCATATGAACAGAGGATAAGAATTAGACTCCACCTCTTAATTGAAGGAAAATGAAATCAGATGCAGCCCTATTTAATCTACTATGATTTCTTTGACCATTTGGAGACCACTATGGTCTCCGTGATGCTAATGCAGTAATCTGTGGCATAGAAGAAGATGATTGCTGACAACACAGTTGTCTTTTGCATGGCAAAGCAAGAAAAGTCTTTCTCAGGTAGATGCCTGTATGCTTTAAGTGATCCCCCAGCCTTGAGTTGAATGAAGGGCTTTGGAGGTAGGAGGGCCTGCGTTCAAATTCCAATTCTTCCACTGACTTAATGAGTCATTTTAAGCATTTTGTAACCAATATCAGACCACTCTGTCCCCAAGAGGAGCCAATGTCTCTTAAGATTCAGGTTAACAAAGATGACTGTTATCAGTCAAATTTTGTAGGATCTTAGATTTTATTGATGCCATGAGGCTTACCTATTCATAAGAGCATGGTTATGTCTCTGAGATACCTCAAATGGGTTCAGTTTAGCCGAAGTTTGTAGAATATTATTACAACTTTATATACTCAGCTCTTTTTCAACACCTCCCCATCTTCCATTTCATTATAACTCGTATTGCATCAGAACAGTGGAGAAACCACCAGATGAAATATTTTTGTTAGCTCTCGCTGTCTGATAATATCTAATATCTCTCAAAAAATCATAGAAATGTTTGCCAAAAATCTAGGTTTATGGACTTCTCATCATGTTAAACGGACAGATGAATAACAAGTTTGCCTAGATTGAGGAAAAGATAAAGGCAAAACATTTTAAGAGGAAATACAGATTAGAACTAATTAGCCCTTGTAATCTATAAGGAAATATGTAACAATAGGATAGCAACATGGAGAATATTTCCATCGCAATGGTCAGAAAACAGCTCACAGTGCAGCAAACAGTGAAGTGGAATGTGTTGGCTCAATTTACTGGATAATTTAACTGGTTTCAGATAACATTTGATCCAAAATTCAAGTGATAATACCAGAAAGGAGATTAGATCTTACAGCTTGACAAGGTCAAGTGTCTGTTAAAATAGGATTTAAACTAAGTCTAGAGTATTACAATATTCAGAGGGCCTGTGATATAATTCAAATTTACTTAGCTTGTAAGAACCTCGAAAACCCGAACATACATGAGAAAAGATAATCAACATCAATGATAAAATGGCATAAATATTGGAGTTATCTGTTAAAGGCTTTAAATCATATATTATAAAAATACTGTATATGAACAGCAACAAAAAAACTTCATGAGATAGATGAAATATCGGAACAAACCCATGCACCAAAATTCAACAATTTAAATGAAATGTATGATTCCTCAAAACCCATAAACAATCAAAACTCACCCAAAATGACATAGCTAAACTGAAGAGTCCTATAACTATTAAAGAAATTGAACTTATATTTAAAAATATCCCCAGAAAGGACAAATCCATGCAGCTCTATAGACTATACACCAAAAGAAGTTGTCAATTTTATTAAAAAGATTTTTTTGAACCTTTGGAAAAATAAATTTCCAGGCCTACGTGTTTTCACTGGTAAATTGTAGCAAAACTTTTTTTAAAGACATAATAGCAATTCTACATAGTCTTATCCAGAAAATAGTAAAGAAGAGAGTATTCTTCCAATTCATTTCATGAGGGCCAGTGTCACCCTGATTCAAAAACTAAGACAGCGTACAACAAAGAGAAGCTGCAGACCAACAACTCCTATGGCCATAGAAACAAAAATACTCTATGAAATATCAGCAAATCTGATCCAGTTCAACATTAAATTTGAGTTCAATCCCAGAGATACAGACACAGATCAGCCTCTGGTCCAGTCTAATGTCCACTGTCTAATTGTTGGAGGTCACTAGATATGATTGGTGACAGAGGCAGAAGTGCAGGAGTCCACCACTTTAGATGTTAAAACAGATGAATTTTTGATTTAAACTTGAAGAACTACAGAAAGCTCCACCAACCAGAAACACAAAAGAATGGAGTGGGAAACAGTATTCAGCAAAATAAATTATCAGAATAAAGTAAAAACACATCTGAGAAAAACAGGTAGATACTGAAAATATTAATGAAAAAGACCCTCTTCTTTTTCCAGACTTACTTTAATGCAATTTGCACTTATCTTACTCAGAGAGTGTAAATGAGGAGAGTTTTCTACTTGGCAGGTGGAAATTTGTAAAATGACTTGGTCTTCTCGTAGGGGAAAATGGTGTTAGACGTGAGCCTAATGAGAATAATTATCAAGTGGCTACAATAGATGAGCTGTAATATTAATCACATTGAGGTTTAATATTAGCACAGAATTGGAAATGACTTCAGAGAACCTGTAACTGGCCACTTGGTCTGTTTCCTCCTGGAGAAAATGATTATGTGTAATCAGATACCTACTTGCAGGTACTCTTGCAACCCTGCCTTACCCACCTCATTGAATTTAGATTATCCTGTTAAATAAATGGGCTTTCAAACAACAGACCCTCATAAATACAGATAATCATAGAAAAGATAGAGAATGTCTATTTTATTCTACCTGGTAGCTAATATGTAGAATTCAGGATTTTAGAGGTATTGATAATGGCCTATTTTAAAATAGTCAAAAATGAGATAGAACTTCCTTAGAATTTGTAATACATGATTATTTACCACATTCACCAGGCCATACAGTATATCTCAAAGGAAAAAAAAATGTAAGGGTTTGTACCCTACAATGTCATATGTTTCAAAATTGCTAACAGAGTGTAATTAACCCTAGAACAAAGTGGATTTGAACTACATGGGTCCATTTATATGCAGAATTTTTTTTAAGATATGTAATAACTTGGAAAAATTACAGATCAGTTGCATAACCTAGAACTATTTTTAAGAAATTAAGAAATTAAATTAAGAAAAAGTTTTATATTCATGAATGCAAAAATATATACAGTAGATAATAATCTACTTTATCACTTACTACCATTAAATGTATATAAATCTACTACAAAAAGTTAAAGTTTATCAAAAATCACACAAACACAGACCAAAGGTGACTCCATTTGCAGTCTAGAAAAATAAAAATAAGCATATTCAGTATTAAATCATAACTGCATAAAATTAACTATAGTAATGCTGTGCTACTGTAAATACTAAATACTAAATACTGTACTAAATACTGTACTCCTATAAGGTACCTCTGTTGCTATTGCAGTGAGCTCAGTCATGGCAAGTATTTAGTTAAAATGCTGAGTGACGTGGTGCTAATCTTGCCATGAGCAGTCAGTTTCTCCAGTAAATACGTACAACAGTAAAAAATGATCTCTCATGGTTTTCCTGTAATTTTCACTGTATATAGGACATATAACATGCAAAATTTGTGCTAATTAACTATATTATAGTAAAGCTCTGGTCAACAGTAGACTATTAGTAAAATTGGGGGGAGTCAAAATTTCTAGGCAGATTTTACACTGTGCCTACAAACCCTTGTGCTACTCAAGAGTGAACTGTACATTTCAAATGTTCTCATCACAAAAAAAGGCAAGAATTTAAGTGCTGAATGTGTTAATTATCTGGATTTAGTTATTCCACATTATATTACTAAATCATAACATCACTATGAGTATATATAATTATTATTCATCAGTTTATAATTTTAAAAAGTTTTAAAGCCTTCCAGAGATAATGTCTGAAAGTTTTTGCTCCTAAGATGTTATCCTTTGAGGTCTATGTCTCCACCCATCATATGACCATATTGATTGACGAGAGGAGTTTTGGGATTTTTTGGATGAGACTTGAAAAGCTAAAACATTGTCCTTTTTTAAAAAAAAAATCAGTAGAAATGCTCTTTCTGTCCAATTCTTACCGATTTTTGGTTGGATCTTTGCATAATTAAGTAAAACTCAGTAGAGTTCAAAATTTATAAACAAATCTGATGCCAGCAGCTTGAGTCCTCCACATTTGTGATGCCAACTTCCCAGATCCATCTCCTCATGTCTCCTGGTGGCCTTCTCATTTCACCTCAGTCCTGCTGAATCCAACCATCCCTACAGGCTGCTCTCTAATGTTAATGTGGTAAAAACTTTTTGAACAAGTTCTCTCCTCCTGCAAACTCTGGTGGCATTCATGAACCCCCTGGACCTCATTGAATACTCAACTCTGCAAACACACCTCTGTCACTATGTCGGATGCGGTCTGACAAGGCACTTCTTACTGGGACAAGTAAATAGCGAGGAGGCATGGGAAGTATCACAGAGAAAAATGGCAATTATATAAGTACTTTAAAAATGTGACATGGCCCTGTGTTTTCAATGGTTTATTGACCAGCCACACAATGACTGCATGTTGATATGGCAGCCTTTACTGAGGGACTATTCATGGGCACAAGGGGCACAAGTGCCCTAGTTTTTTTTTTTTTTTTTAAGCAGTACATTTGTGTGGTATGTAATATTTACGTTCTTTGTGTAAAATTAGTAATGAACATAAGACATCCTAGTTCTTTTTTAATTCCCTTTCCCTCCCCTCCCTCCCCCTTCCATCTATCTCTTGATCCTTTTTTTTTCTTTGTACATAACACATCTTGATTCCTTTTTCCCTCCCTTTCCTCCTCCCCTCTCTTTCTATCCCTTGATCCTCTTCCCTTTTAGAAAGATCTATCTCCCTCTTCGTAAAATAAAGAGCAAGATAAAAGATAGATACAGTTTCTCTTATATGACAAAAGAGTTTCTGTTACATGAGCAACTTTAGGTTTCTCATATAACAGCTACTATGAGATATTTAAATTTGCATGTCTCATTTATTTCACTTAACATTACGGCATCAAGGTGCATCTGTTTTCCTATAAATAACTCCAATTTTCTTTCTTTATGGCACAGTAGTACTACATTGTGTGTAAATAGTACATTTTCTTTATCCATTCATCTGTTGTTGGGCATATAGGCAGCATCCAAGATTAAACTACCATGGATTGTGCTGTCATAAACATGGGTATGCAAGTATCACTGTAATATAATGTCGTTAACTCTTTTAGGAGGATACCTAGAAGAGGAATAGCTGGGTCAAATGGAATTTCTAGTTTCAGCTTTTTGAGGAATCTCCATAATGATTTCCAAAGTGATTGTACTAGTGTATATTCCTGCCAACAGTGTTAAAGTGTTCCTGGATTTTATTTTTCGAGTAAGAAACATTTTCCCCACTTGAAACGTCTAATTTACAATTCCTAGGCCTTGGAATTCATAAAATGTGCATAAATTAATTAAGAACTATTTTAAGATATTATTTAGTAATATCTACTCACCATCATTGCTAAGAAGCTAACAGCAATCCATTCCAAAGAGTGACCGAGTGCCTCCAATGGCAAAGCCCTGTGGCAGAATAGAAAATAGTTCCTTTACAATTCTGGCCCTCAGACAATTTACAACCCCAGAAAGGAGAGTAAAAGCCTCACCACAAGGGGAAAAAGTGCAGTCACACGTCAAGGAGGAGCTGTAAGATACTAGAAGAGGGTATGGGCATTTCTATTGGGACTTCACAAAGGAGATGGGTGTGTTGATGTAAAAGAAGTGCGTTTGGAAAGAGTCAAGAGTGAGACTGATTTTGTCTCACAGAAGTTGGGAAAGGGATGGATTTAAATCAAGAGTGACACCGACAGTCCTCGAACAAGTCAAAAATGATGAGTGCTAGGCCATTTGGACTTTAGTGACCAATTTAATGGGAAGTATAGTTTCAACATGGAGGTAGAAATAAAAACCAACTAAAAACCAATCCCTGAATCATGAAGACACACTTTACAAAGAAGGATACTCGATCCTATTTGTAGGCAGTTTCGGATTAAGAGAAATGATAGTAAGTAAATCAGTGAAGGCAAATGAAGCTAAAATAACAGATTCTCTCTCCTCTCTTCTTCTTCTTCTTCTTCTTCTTTTCTTCTTCTTCTTCTTCTTTTTTCTTCTTCTTCTTTTCTTCTTCTTCTTTTCTTCTTCTTCTTTTCTTCTTCTTCTTCCTTTCTTCTTCTTCTTCTTTTCTTCTTCTTCTTCTTTCTTCTTCTTCTTCTTCTTCTTCTTCTTCTTCTTCTTCTTCTTCTTCTTCTTGTTTTGTTTCCTTTGTGGCTCTTGTTGCAATTTATAATTAGCCTATCTCATTGTATATTTGTGTATGTATTTATTGCCTCTGTGCTTATTATCAGCCTTCCCTACCTGCACCCTGAGAGTAAGATTATGGACTATCACATGAAAGGTTCTTTGTGTATAATTTGTAAACAAAATGAAATATGAAGAAAGAGGAAAATGGAGATGCAAAAATATGAGATGCAGACAAGGAGACTGAGTGAGTACGTTGGACCTAAAAGGAGTGTCAAGGTCACCACTGAGAGTGAAATAGGTCAAAGTAGGATTTGTGGCAAGAAGAATGGAACATGGCTGGTCAGGAGTGAAGAAAAGGGAATGAAAGGGATCGTGAGCAGCACTGGGGAAGGCCTGGGCAAAGCTGGACTGCATGGCCTGGAAGTGGACCAAACCAGCAAGGGTGCTTTGGGACTTCCTTCAGAAAATCTTGGCAGCCTCAGCAAGGGTGAAACAACAGCAAATGGGAGTTGCTGATGCCTGGAGTCAGCAAGGTTTATACAGAAGAACGAGATAGAAATAAACTTTATAACCAGCCAACACTTCCATCCCTGATTTATAAGGTTGCCAGTGTTAGGTGTCTACATAGCCCACTTGCTTAGAAGAGATAGTCTCAAGTGTTAATTAGCGCCACGTGAAATGATTCCAGCAGTATGCATAGTACCTTGTCTTCCCATATTCCTTGAAGGTACAGACCAACGCTTGACAGAACAATTATCCTTGGAGATCAAGGTCTGAGTGGTCACTTCAAGCTCGTTGATTTGTTTTTACTTTTTCTTGGAAAAGGGCTAGGCAAAGAGGCAGCTGGTGGGAGGATCAAAGATGGCCTTTGTTCACTGATACCTAAATGAAATCTTCAGGAGGTAACCAGGTCCCAGTTTCTCCAGCTTTTTACTGCATTCTCAAATCTTTACATACAACAGAATCACCTGGGGTGCTTGTTAAAACCAGTCACAACCGGGGCTGGGGATTTAGCTCAGTGATTAGAGTGCTTGCCTTGCAAGCACAAGGGCCTGAGTTCGATCCCCAGCACCACAAAAAAAAAAAAAAAAAAAAAAACAGTCACAACCAGTTGTCCAACTCCCGAGTTTGTTTCCACAGGTCTGGAATGAAGCCTGAGACTTTGCATATCTAATATATCCCCAAAAAAGGCTAATGTTGCTTGTCTGCGGGCCACTCTGAAAACCACAGTTCTAAGGAAAAGGGCTTCATCTTCATCTTTCCATCTACCCCTTCTCTGTCTGCCTTTTTTGTGACTGACAGAAACATTTATTGAGTGGGTACGATGCATCAGGCATTATATCAGTTTTTAAAACAAAGCTTGACCTAGGGTAGGTACTCCTATCTATTGAGGACTGGAATGAAGAGTGAGCAAAACCTATATTCAGTTCATGTCCTCACAGAACTGATAGACTCTCATGATTAATACAATAATCTTAAATAAATATACCATTATAAGTCATAGTACATTCTATGCAAACAAATTACAGAGTGCTGTAATATGAAGTAGGGTGACCAGCAAACCCTGGCAGTGGAGGTAGGGCTGTGTGCTGATATGGAAACCTGAGGTCATTATAAGGTAAAACGTTTTCACCAGGATGAAAAATCACAGAGTTCTGTAGTCCTCCCCACTGATCTTACCTCTAAATTCCACAGTACCCACCACAGTGCTGGGCAAGTAGTAAGTGCTCTATAATTGTTCACTATAATTGTTTTCTTCATGGGTACTAATACCTGACAACACAGCTTAAAGATGAGGTTTATTTTGGTTCATGGTTTTGGAAGTTTCAGTTCATGGTCAGCTGGCTCCAAGGCACCAAGACCATGATGGAAGGGGCATGACTGAGGAAAGCCACTCATGTCATGGCATCCAGGAAACAGAGAGCAGGAAGAGAGTCAGAAAGGAAGGGGCCAGGGACCAGATATAGTGCCCAAGGTCATACCCTATGATCTGCTCAGACATTCACAGAGGTCTTCACTAATTTGCTAGGCATCTCACAAGCCTACCAATTGATAATCAAGTTCAACCATCACACCTCTTATATGCAAAATAAGGGATAGGGTCTCCATGATAGTTCCAGGATTGGGGTTCTTAACCTGAGCTACAATTGGAATCATCTAGAATACTTTGAAAAATACTGGCTCCTGCTGCAGAGACTCTGTCTTACCTGGTTGATGGTGCGGCCTGCGAACCAGGATTTTTAAGGCTCCCTAAGTAGTATTGAGGGCTGTGGGTCATTGGGCTGGAAGATCCTAAGTGATTCCTATGATTAATTTCAGTGATTAAATTCTGTGATGTTAGGCAATGAATATCCCCAAGTCATGAGTCTTCATTCTTGGTTTCCAAACTAATACATATTCAAATTTCAACTAAGATAGGTTTTATTTTAAATAAGCCTTCCAGAGTGAATCCATGTTTCAATAGAGTTGCAGTTTCTCTTTCTTTGGTTTATCAAAAATAATCACAGAATTTTATTAAGCTGGAAGTATTGCAGTACAATATAAAACTTGATCTTGGTAAAAGTTTATTTCTTTCCAGAGTCTATAGGTCGTCTTGCTGATGGCATTTGTTACCATTTTGCTCAAGAGCTCTTAAGAGTAGCTCCAAGCCAATGCCAGGAAAACAGTCTGAAGAAGTTCCCTGTCTTATAAATATAAAGTCCACGTTGTTTTCACATTTAGCGGAAACTGGAAACCTTGCTTTGAAAAGATTTAATCTTATATCAAACTTAAGCAATGTTCAATAACTCTTTCTCATCTTGATTTCCTTAGTTCAGCCAGAAGTACACAATTTCAGGTTGATTTATTTATTATCAGTTATTTTAATCCATAGGAGAAATATTTAGTTCATAATTATTATCAGCAAATACTTTACCTTGATCATGGTCCCACCTCTTGCTTCCCTCCTTTCCTATTTTTATGATATTATTGACTCTCATTAACCACTACCAGCCACTATTTGCATATAATTATTCCCACGTAGGAGTGCTACCCAGGCAGAAAAAGAGAATCTGGAGTTTATTATGTAGCACAAACTCAGATTTCCTCCCCACCCTTCCAAACCCATCATTGCATCCTTGGTCCCAATCAAAACATATCCACCTGTCTTGAGTCCATACTGTCACTTCCGCTGAAAAGTCTGTGATGGCACTAAATATAGCTCCAGGAGATCTTAGATTCTGGGTTTGGATTTACACTTCTGCCACCACCAAGTAAGTGCCCAAACAAATCATTTAAACTCACAGAGCTTCAATTCTTCCTAGTGAACAGGAATAGTAACATTGACTCACCATAACTGTTATAATGCAACAATTATATATAAGTGTTGTTTTTTCTTATGCTTAACTGTACATCAGCATCACCTGAAAGGTTTGTCAGAACAGACTTTAGATGCACCCCACGCCCCAGTACACTCACCTAGTTCTCATTAGGTCTGGAGCGGGGTCTCAGCATCTGCCTTCTAACAGGCTCCAGGTAATACTGATGCTGCCATCTGAAGACCACATTTGAGTAGTGCTGTGAGAAAGTGTCTTATGAATTTTAAAGTGCTGTGCGAAATGAAGGGTTGTTTGTAGAGGAGGACTGTACCTTAAAGACTCCTCAGTCCCTGGAAATACATACTCAAAGGAGTTTTCTGAGACACAATATTGGCTTTGACAAAGGAACAGATTCTCTCCTTATCACCAGAGGGTTTAATGGATGATGCCCTGAGACGCAGGGATGCCGGGAAGGCGGCAGATGTTTGCAGTAGAGTAATCCAGCACCTGCATCCCGAGGGGTTGCCCCATCCCTGGACATGGAGAACGAATGTGTGCATGCGTGGGGGACTGTACAAGGCCCAGGTCTGGCTTCTGCTGCGTCCCAGCTCAGGGCATGGCTTCACACCCAGTCGGTTCCCAAGCCAGAGTCAGGACTTGCTCACTTTAATGCTTAAATATTTTCAATTCTATGCTCTTCGTTTTGCTATCACCACCATCTTTTTTCAACTTGGGCTCTGCAGTGGCCGCCTAACTGGCTAACCTGCACTTACCCTGCCCCTTCGTCATGTATTTTCTTCCTACAGACACAGTCATGGTCTCGGAATGTAGGCGATTATGTCTCTAATCGCCCTAACGCATCCCTCCTTGCTCTGGACATGAAGCTGAAGTTTCTGAACAAGATCTGCAGGACCTTCTGCGAGTAGCCCCCGATCAAAGCCAGCTGGCCTCACGCCAGGCAACCCAGCCATGCTGGCACTCAGAGGGAGAGTGAGACGGGAAGAGACGTTCCTTGCAGTGCCTGCAAGAGAGTCCAACCTTCAGAAGAATGGAGCACCCAGATAAAAGCAGGTATTTAAAGAAAAAAAGACTACACAATACAATCAGTACAATCTTTTTTCATTGCCCAAAACACAGGAGTTCCTCACCTGATTGTCCTATATCTGCAAAGATCACTGAAGATCTAAAGATATCAAAGTTCTAAAAGTCGGGGAGAAAGTTATCAGTAACTTTCAGGAAGGGGCTCAGGGTTTTACCGCTGGGGGTCGGAGAGTTAAACTGGGTTCTTCTGACTTTCGTGGTCATCTCAGGATGTGAGGTTGCTTGTGTTTTCCCTACTGTGAGTGCGTGAACACATGAAGATACAATGGTGCAGGGCAGGTGCCCATGTTCCTCCCCTGTGATCCTTCAGGCTCTTGAATTCATCCGGTTTCTCTTGTTTGTGAGGCTCGGCATATCTCGTTCCCCCGGTCTGGAATGCCCCTCACCCTGTCCCCTGCTCAACTCTTATTTCCCCTGGAGACTATAGTTCAGATGTCACTACAGCAGGAAAGTCCTCTTCAGCCACCAACTTGGATTAGGTCCCCTAATGCAGCTCCTCATAGCGCCATATGCTTCTGCTCTGGAAACTTATCACAGCTAAAGTTTACATTTGCTGTGTGACTTTTTCAACTTACTATCTAATTTTCCCTATATCTTCAAGTAAATCCATATAGGAAGAGACTGTGTCTATTCTCCTTTGTATTCATAGGCTCTGGCTAAGAATGCCATACAGTAGGTGCTCAATAAATTAGGACTTCCATGCTGTGATCTCTGTTGATTATTGTTTGTTTCCTCATGAGGTAGCAGAAAAGACTTTCCTCATCATTCCTATCAGACTGACAATAAAAGCAAAAGTACCTGTATCTTGCTATAATCTGAAATTTTTGTAAGACAGTCATGGAAACCTGTCCCTCCCAGCGGGGTCACAGTGACTCTGGCTCTAAGGGCATCATGAATCCTTCCCAGAGAAAATGAAGGTGCATCAAGAACTCATGAAAAATATTCCTGGGGGTTGGGGGTGGAGGGGTGAAAGGGAGCAACAGTTTTTCAGAAGCTTGTCCTCAAATGTCTGGGCTGGGAAACGTCAGATCAGATAGTCCCAAAGACCTTGAAAAGGCGAAAGAGGCTGTGGACTCTGCTATTACATAACCAGCACAAAACTCCCAGGTGTCTTTGTTCGGGTTCCCTTTGCTTAGAGATAAGCAGACATCAAAGCAGACTGACAATATTGCTACTTGTTTAAAGCTAGACGTTAAGGAGTAGGCGCCTGTTTGGCTTCACATAATAAAACATTAATTGAACTTCACAGTTGAAAGAAGTAAGAATATGTTATTTGCATAATGGGAAATGTCTCCTGTCTTCAGTAAATCTTTGATATCAGGACTCAGTGCAGAGTTCCACAGTTAGAATGACTGGAACATTTGAAGCAGCATTTTCCCTGAGCTTCTTTTGAAAGTATCAATTCTAGACTTAATCCTGTGGGGCTTCTCTGTACTTATGGTACATGATTTAATGGGAGAAGCACGGTGTGCCCTACTTTTGGCTCAAGCACAATGTCTCAAAACTTTGTCTCTGTAATTCATAGTCACCTACAAAGAAAATGGCAAACACTTAGGCTTAATTACCTCCTTGGGTTGCCCAGAATTTATTGGATTGTCTGAGTTTATTAGGAGTGGATGGCTCTAAACTCATTCTGTTTAAGAAATTTTCCCTTATTCTGTCCAAACTGCTCCAAACTGTCTCGACTCTAGTTCTGCTGTGCGACAGACTCCGAAGTCAGGAAGCAATCCCCAGAAGGAGGGCAGCGACCATTCGGCTTTTGGGCGCGCCCTTGCCTTTCGGAGTAGGGTGAAGTGTTCTAAAGGGCTCAGGGAGACGATGGGGTCAGACAGGTAGTTAGACATTAGCAGACCTGAGGGACAAAAGGGGGGTCCAAAACAGCGTGCTGTGTCAGTTATAGCTCAACGAAGAGACCTCGTTCATAACTGTGTAATACATTTATGGTTGTCTGTTAAGTCTCAGACCCAGAGCAGTTCCACAGAGCACACGACATTTTAGGCTTATACAATGTGTGGAGTCCTTCTCCTACCTACCCACCTGGCCTGTCTCCAAAAGAAGACGTACAGCATTCTGGGGTGTTGCAGCTTACACCCAATATATTGGAAAGGGAGCACTCTTTTTTTTAAAGGAATTTTACTAATACATGTTTTTTGTTCATAATGTTTACATTCCCTGTGGGGAGTTGGTATGTGTACATGATACATCTTCATCCCTTTCTTCATTCCCTTTGTCTTCCCTCCCTCACCCTTCCATTCATCTTTTGATTTCTTTCCTTTTTTTTTTACATGTTTGTAGTACATAATGTTTACATTCCTTTTGTAGAGATTCGTCAAATAACTGAAACTAGAAATTGCATTTGAAGTTATTCCCCTTCTAGGTATCCTCCTGGAAGAGTTAGATACAACATCTTACAGTGATACACACATACCCGTTTTGTAGCAGTATGTCCATAATAGCTAAATCTTAGCAGTGGCCTACATGTCCATCAACAGATGAATGGATAAAGAAAATGTGGTATTTATACACAAAGAAGTACTACTCTGCCATAAAGAAAGATGAACATGAGCCATTTGTAAGAAACATTCTTTAAAGACCTTTCCTCCTTGGGCTAAGACCAGATTTGCATTAGAATTTTTCTTTATCATAAATTTCCTTCATAAGTTTCTTATATGAACCCTGAGGGAACACTCACCTTCTAAAAAGAACAATAAGACTTTTTGGAGCTTTTAACATTCCAAAGTAACCTCTAAAAATGTTGATCAGCATCATAATCACTATAGTTCCCTGAACCCAAGGAGTAACTCTTGTTGCATAAAAAGGTAACCAAATTCACACTCAGGGCAGAGGTCTTTGGGACACTTCCCGGCTTCTTGCTTAGGAGCTATAAGTCTCTCTATATCTCCTTACAATAAATTTCATCTGTACTTCTGCATGGCCACCTATGTGTTTCAGCCGAAATATTTCCTCAGAAAGCACGAAGAACTGAGAACCAAGGAGCAAGGGACCAGTTCCTCACCGTATCAGGACCCAGCTTCTCGGTGACCATAGGGCACGCCTGTGGGCTAAGCTTCTGAGGTGCGGAAGAGAGGCACACTGAAGGGCCCCCTGAGGCCCACAGTCCCAAGTACAGTTTTCCCTGAAACTGAGATAGGAAGGGATAGGAAGATGCCTGAAAGTGGAGCAGCAAGTACCTGTTATAGAAGGTATGCATTAGCAGAGGAGTGAAACCGCTAGAGAGTAGAACAGGTTACTCAGTACATGTTATTAAAGATCAGCTTGCTCAGGACTCTTTATTAAAGATCAACTGGCGAAGATGCTAAAGTGTGGTCCTCAGCAACCCTGCTTGTTTGCTAAGGACACTGACCTCCTCCCATCAACCTAGAAAGACAGAAAGACACCAGGAAGGGGAAGTTCTACAGCACCAGCCAGGGAGACCTTTACATGGGGAAACTGCAATTGGAACTCCGAGATTCCTCTAGCTGGTCTTGTTTATCGTCTTCAGTTAAGATGGTGCAAACCCAGGAGCTACTAATCGTGTCTATCCTGCCCTGTGAGCTAAAGAATAAAAAAACATGGTATAAAGCAAGAAGAAAAAGTAAAGCAGAAGCAGAGACAAAAATGGGTACAAGACAGAAATTTTTCTGGTTCCCTGCAATCTTCCATTCCAGGGTTCCTGAGGCCCGTTGTTCCCTGTTCTTGGGGTGTCTGAAACACACTTGAATCCCTGTGTTCACCTCAGGTTCTAACTAGGCTAATACCAGTGTGTCCTTGTAAACTATGCCAAAGAAGTACTTTACAGTACTAGATGCAATAATAAGGACAGTAACATTGTGGAAAGCACCTAAGACCACCCAAGCGAAAATAATCAGAGACTATGTACTCAGAGTTTGGTAGCAGGAGAGAGCCAGCTGCTGTCACTTGTGTTTGGCCGAGACTAAAAGCAAACAGGAGAATAGGGAAGTCTATGTGGAAAAATGAGCAGGAGTCAGTTACACCATGCCCAATTTGAAGACTGTTAGCGTGAGGTTGTCCATGGCAGGCTAACTGGAAGCAGGACATCTTACGTGAGTTTTTTGGGTAGCAAGTTTGGCTTTCTTTGGTTGATCCTGAGTGAGGAGATGAGGGAATGAAGACGTTGGCAAATATTGACCAAGTCCTAACACCTGAGGCTGGTTGCTGCCAAGGTTAGAGTTCTATTGTCATGTATGGTTCGGCCATTATTTGATATTCAGTCTTGATGTTCCGTCTCTCGGAACACGGAACACGTCTCCATTGAGTGCCTTTTAACTGATAAAAATGACAGTCTCACATCTGACTGCATGTTCGAATAACCTGAGAAGCTTGACAAGCGCTACCCTGAGGCAATTAAACCAGGATCTCTGGGGATGAAGGAAGTCAGTCCTCCGTGCTTTTAACAGCTCTCCAGGCAATCCAAGGCACAGCCCTGGCGCACGAGCATACAAATGAAGAACTGACATGTTCTATGGGAAAGCTGCTGAGTTTTCAATGATACTCTTTCCTAGAAGACACACAATTGGCAAGGATTTATAAAAATTAGACCTATTGGTGAGACTCGGAAACCATGAAATAAAAAAGTGTCCTTCATGAAGTCACCAGCATGAAGCAGGCCTTACTGACTGTTTGCTCTGGACAGAATGCTGCTCTTACTAATTATGGTCACTTAGAAGCCTGTACCCTGGTGGAAAAAGGCTTGATAGGGTTTTTTTGTTTTTTGTTTTTTTTGGTGCTGGGGATTGAACTCAGGGCCTTGTGCTCACAAGTCAAACACTCTGACCACTGAGCTAAATCCCCAGCTTGATAGGGGTTTTAAAAGGAGGCTTGGAGGATTTCACATAATAATGTTTGTCACTTATTCAGCAAATTCCAGGTTCTAGACACTATACTGAGCACTTTGTAAATTACTTCATTTAGCCTTCAGTGAGTTATAGCTCAAAAGTTTGAACAGAAATGGAGATTTACCCCAGAGGTACAATTACCAAACTATTATTTTAGAGAATCTAATTATTTAACAATCATTTATTGAGCACTTACTGCATACCAATACTATTTTGGGTTCTAGGAATATAATAATGAGAATGACAGATATGGCTTTGCATTCATGGAACTTAAAGAATAGTATGAGAGATTAACATCAATAAGATAATCACATGGTAGATCATTACAAGTTATACTCAAATTTTGCAGGAAAGAGACAAAGAGTTAACTTTTCCTGTAAAGAATCAGAGTAAATATTTTTACACAAAGGCTATGGACCATGCTGTCTCTGTTGCTATTACAGTATTCAACTCTGCCATGGTGTTGCAAAAGCAGTCATAGACGTTATGTAAATGGATGGCCTTACCTGAGTTCCAATAAAACTTTATTTATAGAAACAACCAGCTGGCTGAATTTGACCCAGGGGAACCATGCTGAACACAGACTGGTAATGTAGAGGCTTGTGCCTGCCCAAGTCACCATCCCATCTGAACCACATAGAGTGTCCCAGGCTTTCCTGAGCTGCTGCCAGGTAGCTCAAGTTGATCCCATGCCTGGCAGGATCTCCCTCTGGCACTCAAAGATGACTCCAGATTTGTCTGGATCTGTCCCCTAGTCTCCCAAGATCTCTTGAGTCTCCATGTAGCACTCATTGCCCTGCGCCTTCCCTAGACCTGCCAGCCAAGACTCCATCTGGCATCCAGGACTAGTTCTGGGCAGCCTGGGTCACCAGTGGGTCCCCCAGATCCACAAGAGTCAGAGCCTCCACACCCCATCCCCTCCCTGGGCACACTGAACTCTTCATTTTGCATCCCACAACGGTCCCAGATGCATCTGGGTCTCGACTGAGTGGCCAGAGCGACAGGAATCTCTGCCCAGTAGGTCAGACATGTCAGAATCTCTGGCACCCAGCACTTGCTGTAGGCTCGTCCAATCTACCCAGTGCCACAGGCCCACATGAGTCTCCAGGCAACAGGGTGGAGCACCCTCCCTGGACCCACCAAAATCTCTTCCCCATCAGTCCCAGGCACACCTGGGTCTCTACTGTTTGCCCTGGGCCCGCAAAAGCCTCCATCTGGTGTTTTGATCTGGTCCCAGGGCCACTGGAGTCTCCATCTGCCGCCCAGACTGGTCCCTGGCCTGCTGAAATCTACATGCCAGCTGCCTCAGGTCCCCTGAGTCTTCACCTAGAATCCATTGCCCCACACCCTTCGTGGGCCTGTGTCCTAGTTTGGACAGTTGCCATGGACAGGAGTTTATAGATGGGGAACTCCTTGAACAGAGGGATCACAACACAAACCCACAGGCTATAAGGAAGACCAGACAGAAATGTGACCCTTTGGACTAAAGACTGCAGGTTCTGAAAGGAAAATACTCTTTTGGAAATAAGTAGGAATTCTTTTCTCTTGACACATTTTTTTCTCCTCTCTATTGGTATTTTTTTGGGTGCAGTTTGGAGTTTTATCACACGTTTTCTTTTTCCCTCTTTTTAAATATTACTTTTGTTAATTAGATCGCTCTACTTTTCTTGCTATCTATTAATTTGTTTATTATTTTTTCTTTTTCCTCTCTAGTTTAATCTCTATTCCTTATTATATATCTTTTTCCTGGTTGTTTTTTTTCTTCTGTTACTATTACCTAATACCACTAATTTTCTTTTACTCCTTAATAGAATTCCTTATTGCAAATTTATCATATTCATCCCATCTTCCATTGCTTAATTTTTCAATTTTTTTTATGCTTTCATTCCCTGAAAACTCTATCCTTACTAGTATAACCATTAACCCTTATGAATCTGTATATAGTTACATCTTACTATGGTTGAGCACTGTTCTATTCTTAATGGAGGTGAAATTGCTTTATTGAGTAGATATTTACTCCATTTCAGTATCTGATTTGTCTTACAGTTTGTACTAAAACAATAGATCTCATTTCTATGGTTGAGGGTGGTACATTATTAGTAGTTCTTAGGGTTAGTCAATATCCAGTTCATATTTGATGCTATTGTTGTTGCTGATTTTACTACTTTAGCCAAAGTGACAGATGTTGCTATCAATTGGTTTTCTCTATATGTCAATATCTAGATTGCCCGGGAGTCGGAAGCAGTACTGCAGCCCATTCCCAAAGAAGTGGGTACTGGTCCACATAGGCTGCAACCTCTCCTCCCTAATAAATGGAGGTAATTGGATCCTGGGACAGACTCAAAGGCCCATAGCTAGCTAAGCCTAGAAGACATCTCTGAAAAGTAGACTTTACCTACGGAGGTCTCCATACTAGCAATAAAGCTACCAGCCATAAATGATTTGCAACTCTCAGTACTGAAAACAAACAAAAAACAGAAAATGAAAAAACACAGGAGAAAATGCTTCCAAAAGCTCCCAACTCTCCCAAAGCAAACCCAGGGGTATGGAGGGGGAAGAAATCAAAAGCCACACAGCTGAAGTACCTGAAACAGTAAGAGCAGAGGTAACAAAACAGATCAATAAGATGTTTGGCAAATTCAAAGCAGAGATAATTAAAGAGATAATGATCATACTAAAACAAATAATCAGCAAGTCTAGAGACAATACCGATAAAAAAACTAGAGGAGCTAAAGAAAGAAATGCAGGGGTTGCACATTTAGCTCAGTAGTAGAATACTGGCCTAAAAAGCACAAGGCCCTGAGTTTAATCCCCAGCACCCCACCCCCTAAAAAGAGAAAGAGATGCAAACCATGAATGCCTGGCATAAAAAAGAGGTGGAGTCCATACAAAGTTCCAAACAGAAAGTCAAGAGATTAAAATTTTTATTAAAAGTATGGGCTGGGGATTTAGTTCAGTGGTTAGAGTGCTCACCTAGTAAGTGCAAGGCCCTGAGTTTGATCTCTGACACACACACACACACACACACACACAAAAGTGTGGGCAGCAGAACCAACCAGTATGAGGACAGGAAGTCAGATCTAGTAAATAGGGCTGCTGGTGATCAAGAAATGATAGACACTTTAAAACAAAAAAACATGAAAAATGAATCCAGCAGCTGCTACATGATGCAAGGACTAATCTAAAATTAAATAAAATTAATGAAAAATCAGAAGATAGCACTAAGGGTATAAAAACCTATCTAGAGAGGTAATAGAAAACTTTCCAAGCATTGAAAAAGAATTTGACATATAGATAAGTCAGGCATGTATAAGCCCACATAGCCATGAGCAAAAAAAAAAAAACCATGTCAAGACACATCATAGTCAATTTCCAGAAATTCAACATAAGAACAGAATCTTAAAAACTGTTAGAAGGGAAAAAAAAATCAGTTATAAAAGGAAAACCCATCAGAATTATAGCAGACTTCTCAACACAAATCCTATGATCAAGGAGAGTTTGGAGTGAAGTGTTTCAATCTCTGAAAGAAAACAACTTCCGACCCAGATTGACATACCTTACAAAATTATCTTTCAAAAGTGACAGAGAAATAAGATATTTCTATGGTAAAAAGCACCTAAAAAAATACATGACCACCAAATCAGCACTTCAAAAATTTCTCAAGGATATCCTAGAAAGAACCAACTAAGCTAAAAATGTCTAAAAGCACTATAGAATGAATCCAGGTAGGATGAGTGATTATGTAGAAAGGAAAGAAAGAGAACCAGCAAGAGGAAAATAATATAATGATAAGGATAAGTCAATACCTATCAGTTATAACCATTAATGTCACTGGTCTCAATTCACCAATCGAATGACACAGATTAGCAGAATGGATTAAGAAATAAGATCCAACAATGTGCTGCATACAAGAAGCACATTTAACCCAAAAAGAAATTCATAAACTTAAAGTCAAAGAGTGGAAAACAATATTCAATACAACAGGAACCCAGAAAAAATCAGGAGTAGCTATTCTAACTGCAAAGTGGATTTCAAGCTAAGACTGATCAGAAGAGATAAAAAAAGACACTATATATTGGTTAAGGGTACACAATTCAACAGGAAGAGATAATTTTAAATATATATATAATATATATACCAAATACCAGCACACCCAACTTCATAAAACAAACATTAATGGATATGAAAAATCAGATAAGCACTAAAACACTTGTAATAGGGGACATCAAAACTCCACTGTCACAAATGGACAGATCAACTATACAAAAAAATCAATAAAGAAATATCAGAGTTGAACCAAACCTTCACACAAATGGACTTAATAGATATGTACAGAGTATTCCACCTGACAACAATAGAATATACACTATCCTTAGCAATACATTTTCTTCAAAATAGACCACATACTAGTCCATAAAGTACACTTAAGTAAAAGCAAAAAATTGATATTATCGCATGCATATCAGATCATAGTGCAATAAAACTAGAAATCAGTGACAAAAGACAGCATAGAAACTATGCAAACACAACGAAATTAATACCCCCTTGGATAATCAATAAGTCACAGATGAAATTAAAAAGGAAATTAGTCCCTACAATCAAATGATAATGCCAGTATGACATACCAGAACCTATGGCACACAATAAAAGCTGTCCTAAGAGAGAAGATTACAGAAGTGAAGTCCCACATCGGAAAAAACAGAGCAAGCTCAAAAAACCTGAAAATATACCTCAAGATTCTAGAAAAGCAAGAATAATCCAAACCCATAGCTAGTATGAGGAAGGAAATTATAAATATCAGAGCAGAAATTCATGAAATTGAGACTAAAAAAATACAAAGAATCAATAAACTGAAGGGTTGGTACTTTGAAAGATTAAACAAAATAGACAGAACAAAACCCAGACTGCA
>PVJO010021895.1:0-29030 GCA_004026905.1 Hystrix cristata | reverse complement strand
AACAAGTGCTGGTGGGGCTGCGGGGAAAAAGGAACCCTCCTCCACTGTTGGTGGGAATGTAGACTGGTCCAACCACTGTGGAAATCAGTGTGGAGATTCCTCAGAAAACTACAACTAGAGGTTCCATTTGACCCGGCTATTCCTCTGCTGGGTATCTTCCCAGAAGAATTAAAATCATCATATCACAGTGATATATGCAAACCATGTTCATAGCAGCACAATTTGTAATAGCGAAGTCTTGGAAACAACCTAAATGCCCGACAACTGATGAATGGCTGAAGAAGATGTGGTTTTTCTACACAATGGAGTACTACACCACCATAAAAAAGGATAAACTAGAGTCATTTGTATGTAAATGGATGTTCCTTGAGAACATACTATTAAGTGAAATAAATCAGACACTTACTAGTACACATCGAATTGTTTCTCTGATATGAGAAACCATAAGTGCAAATAAGGACAAAGGGGTAGAATAGATATTTTGTTTAAAAAAAAAAGAGAGATAGTATTCAAAAGAGAGAACTAGATAGGGAAAAGGGGGATAAATAAGGTTAAAAGAAAAGTAAGATGAAAGGGGAAAAAATGGTAAAGTGTAGCTACACTTGTTGCAAATAGGGAGGGGTGGGTGAATGGAAGGGAGGGGAGGGGAAGGGGAAGAGGGGGAAAACCAAGATGTATCATGTACAGGTACAAAATAACCATGTTGATTGTGATCATTATGTATACAATGTACCAATACATGTTCTTGGTAAAAATAAAAAAATTTAAAAAAAAAAGACAGGTCTCAGTGTCTACTTTAGCACTCCCTAGTGCACAGGCTGGCCTCAAGCTCACAGTGCTCTTCCTGCCTCAGCCTCTCAAGTGCTGGGATTACAGACGTGTGCCACCACACCCGGTTTAAATTTTTTCTTTCTTCTTTAGGGTGCTGGGTATCAAACCCAGTGTCTTGCACTTGTTAGGCAAGTGCTCTACCATTTAAGCTAAATCCCCAACCCCTTAAGTTTTGGAAAACAGTTTTAGTGTAGCCTCAGGTGAAGTTCAAGTGCACACACACACACACACACACACACACGAAGAAAATTGTATCACTTGTTCTAGTAATGGTCTTTAAAGTTTGACCGAAATGGTCAATTCTTGGCGAAGAATAGCTAAATAACAATGTGGAACTTTTGGTGTGATTTGATTCTGACACCCCAGCCCAGAACAGTAAGACGACTGGCTTCTCCAGGCAAGCCTGTTGCCCCACTCACCCGGAAAGCTTTATAAACCAACAAATGAAACCCGAGAGCTCAGGAATGACCTCCCCATTCAACAGCTGCACAGAACAATCCCCCACTCCACCTCCACTGTAACTACATAACATTCTTGGAACAATTTCACTCACAATCATTTTCCACACATCTATATTTATCCCAAATGCATTTTATGTATTTATCCATGCTGTGCCATTTTTCCCTTCTCTGTCACTCCTTCATGCCTTCTTACTAAGATTACCATGGATTTTAGTTTTGTTTTGGTTTCTTGAGCCTTTGCCAAGTGTAGTCATGAGCCAAAAACTTTCCTTCTAGCCCTGCCTCACTGCTATGAAAAATTTTACTAGAATTGCCACTGCCCTATTTTTTGAAGTATGAAAATTGGATGCACATCCTGAAGTATTGAGATTTAGTCCTTGTGTATTTGCAAAATTTAGCCCCTAAGTAGTTTTTTAAAATGCATAAGCCTGAATCTGGAGGGATTATCAAAAGCTTTCTTCCTATTTACCAAAACATGTCATCTTTTATCTACCAAGATGAAGTCACTGATGTGCTTGATGAAGTAAGCTGTGTAATTTGAGGAGCCACTGACTGAACTGGGTTCTTATAATCCAGGGCTAGTGACTACACTAAACAAATGTGAGTTATCGCCTCACAGAGACAACCTTTTCCATAGCTGCAAAGGATGTATCTGGTATGGGTTGGATGGCCAAGTCTGATGGGAAAGTGCAGATAACACAACAGACAGCCTCATACCTAAAAAAAGAAAGAAAAAAATTAACATTCACTCCAAAGCTCTTATGTGCCAGAGACCATGCTGATCACTCTACAGATATCTTTATAAAGGAAGGCAAAGCGACTACAAAAACCTTTGTAAGAGTGTTACTTTCATAAGAAGTCTGAGAAAACCTCAATATCTTCCAATAGGACCAGGAATCAGTTTTAAAAGTTGGACAACTAACCTTAAAACAGAATATTATCCAACCACTTAAAAATGAATTAGCCTCTATACATTTAAAACATTAGACACCAAGCATAGTGGCGCATGCCTGTAATCCCAGCACTTGGGAGACTGAGGCAGGAGGATTGCTGAGAGTTTGACACTAGCTTAAGCCTACATAGTGAGTTCAAGGCCAGCCTGAGCTACATAGCAAGACCCTGACTCAAAACAAAACAAAACAAATCAAAAAACTAAATAAAATGTAAGAATATATATAATATAGTACAGATAATCATTTATATATGTATAATGTAGATAGATAGTGATTTCTGGAAGAATAAACAAGAAAACATGTTACATTTGGGAAATTTTAAGTGATAGCTACCCTTTTGAGTAGTTCAAATGTTCCCACCTGCATGTTATTTTTATAATTATAAAAATATGGTTGCTAAATCCTACAAAGTTACTGAATCGCTTCTGTGCCAATCTGTAGAAAGAGGTTTATCTTTTTTTAAACTAAAACTAATCAGAACAGACTTCCTGGAGCATGAAACCTTAACTGGGTTCCCTACTAAAATGTGCACTAAACTCGCCTCCCAAGTATGACTCAAGCCAATGGAGTATTTGCCTAAGCATTCCAGGAAATCCAGGGTGGTAGGTGATACGCACGGCTTCACTGACATGAGCAGAAAGCATGAAAAGAATCTGCTCAGAGGTCTGGGAGTGTGTTTCATTGTTCACCAATGATGTGAATTCTTAAGTGAGATCAGTGGTTCTCAACGAACAGCAAAAAGTATATGAAGAAGGAGGGCAGAAGGAAGGGATGTAGCCTTCAAATATTTATCATGAAGCACCCTAGACCTGTTTGCTGGCTATTTTTGCTTCTTTCTTTTTCCAGATGTTGTTATTCCCATTTTTCTACACTTACCTGTCTGCAATCATCTCTCCATAACTACCGTGCACAGTCCCATGACTTCCTAGTTTCTGTGATTTTTTTTTTGTCTGTCCTTTTTCTGTCAGCTTCTCTGGATCATAAATATTTCTAGTCAGCATAACTGAGAAGGATTCAACTGCTCTTAAACCCTACTGTATATCTTTTCCTGGTGATATCTCTTGACACATCATTAAACACGAAAACACATGCTCATTTTTTCTTCCTCGCTTTCATTTCTCTCTCTTATCTTCCTCCAACATTTCCGCTTCCCCTACTCTAACACAGACCCCCCTTGAGATCAGAGATAGATTTACATACTCTCTCTAAAAATTTTTGTGTGGCAAGAGGTCTCCAAAGGATGTCTGACTCCCACATTCATTTTATAACTCATTGATCTAATATCCATTCTGCCAGTCCTTTTTGTTAAGAGTAAAACCCCAGAAAAGCATTGAGTTGAGAAGAGCAGGGCTTGTTCAAATAGACTTGTCTTTGCTTGTGTTTCTCAGATCTGAGAGGTTGACAGCAAACTTTAAAGCTGTCCTTTGGGTATTGGATTGGCTCCTGGCCACCTGTATCCTTTGCTATTTACTAGACTTCTGGATCTAGGAATTTTTTTTGTTTCTCTCTGAAGTGGTTCAAAGGTGCAGGACACTAAGTTTGTACTCAAGTAAACCACACTTCCTAAGCGCGTAAGAATTCAGCTCTTATTCTTATGGAATCCAACACCATTCATTCCAGAGTATTCAAAAGTGCCAAAAGATTGTAAGAACTTCCTCAGACAGCACAGAACTATGACAAAATTCCCTATCAGTAAAGTAGCTCACCTCTCAGCAATCTGCCCCTATAGATCTACTTACCGTATCTCTGACATTCCTCCCAAATGCCAACCTCCCAAGTTTTGCTCCAATCTGTCCTTCTCTTCTTTTGAATACCAGATTGGCCTCCTCTGAGAGTCAATGTCCTTGTAAAACAAAACTTCACCTTGCATATTCTCATATCTGCAGTTTGACTTTCCACCTGAACTGCTTGATAGTGGATCCAAACTGGTCCGGCCGTGTGATTAGGACATGATTAGGAGACCAACTTGACCAGGCTAATTTGACTGGTTGGGCCACAGTCTCCTCTCACGATTGTAGGGGTATTTTGTATCACAATTATTCGTGTTACTGTCTTTTTCCTGTGGAGATCTTCCAGGTTAGAGTTGCCAATCTAGCGAATTAATTGAAGCTAATTCTAGATGACATCAATTGCTCCTGAGACTGTCTGTCTTGCACAACACCTCCATGGGAGCCTCTAGTATTGATTCTAAAAGAAATTCACAAAGCATGGCAATCCAAAAAATAATTTTGGGATAATACAAAATCATGTGAATCCACTTTCTTCAAGGGGAGAGACATCTTCATATTGGTTTGGTCCAAATTTAAACTCCTCTGAAAACTAATTTACCGTCAAAATGCTATATGTGTTCTCAATTTTGATACCATGTATATAATCTTCATCAGTACTTATTTACACCCGAACATAAGGATTCTGGGCTATGGGTTGCAGTTGGTGGGAGGGCGGGGGTGGAAGAAACTGTGGGCAGGATATTGGTCTTTGCCAGTTAACAACAGGTGCGAATGCTGCTCTTTAAATTTAGCCACTGCACTTGGCATCTTGTTGCCCAGCCGTCACTTATGGCAACAACGGCTGATTTGGAAAGGAGCAAAGAGAGGATGACAAAAGGGTCATATTTATTATAAGGCAGAGAGAAAAAAGTTTTGTTTACTCTTATTTAATAAAAACTAGTCTACTGCAAACACATACTAATAAAAATTAAAATAAAAATTAAAACTAGTCTAAGATGTGAAAAACAGCATGAGTCTTGGGAAGTGAAAAGACAGCTTAAAGGAATGAAAAGGAAGGAAATTACTCAAAGCAATAATAATCATTAACAAATCATTCTTAATGAAGCACTTTAAAAGCCATCCAGCTGCCAAAACTTTGGACAAAAATCATCTAAAATTTGGGAGGAGGCTCAGAAAATAATTGTTATTAATTCAGAGTTTAGATAAGAGCAGGAGCTAAGACTTGGATGAGTACAAGTCATTCATTCAGTCAAGAAAATATAGTGAATGCTCGTAGCTGACAGGCAATACATAATAGGAGAAATTTGGGGGATTTTTGTTTGTTTGTTTGTTTGTAGGGGGCTGCTGGGGATTGAACTCAGGGCCTATGCTGGCTAGGCAAGCGCTCTACCACTTGAGCTAAATCCAGATAGAAATTTTTGAAAATTTGTATTTCCTCTGTTTTTTTTCTAAAATATTCATTTAACCACCCTAACCAAGACCTTGAAATTGAGCACAACTTTTTCCATAACTTTGTGATCCAACATTTATATATCATTCAAGAAAATGGAACATAGTTTAAGTAATAACTGGGCATTAACATAATATAAATTTAAAACATAATTCCGGTGTAATAACCACCCTATCCAACATTACTAAGAACATAAAGAAACTGCAATTTTTTGCTGTCAGTGTACAGTAGGCTACAATTCTATTTAATTAGTTTCCAACTATTTCACTGTGTAGAGTATAAAATTCAGTCTCAGAATTATAAGAAGATATTATGTTACTTTTTCATGCCTTGTTTTGTTAAGATGTGTACCTTAGGTTGAACAGAAGCCTTTAGGGTTAACCAGTGTCAAGGATAAGTCAAAAGACTTGTTGAAATTTAAGTGGAGTTATGGTATCCACAAATGCTACTACTTTAAGTCCCTGAAGCAATTAGGCCTGTTCAATAGAATTAATCTGTTCAGTCAAACACTCTATTGTCAAGAAAAGAAAATTTTCATACAATACCACTACATTCTTGACCCAAGATATCATAGGACACCAGCTCCATCTGAGAATGCTGAGTTAATCTGTAAATACCATTGTTATTTCTTTCCATAATACAGAACTACTTTAAGAGAATTTGAGAAAGATTATAAAAATTTGAAGCCATACCTGGTGTGGTGGCACATGCCTGTAATCCTAGCACTCAGGAGGCTGAGGTAGGAGGACAGGCAAGAGTTCAAGGCTAGCCTGGGCTACATACTGAGTTCAAGCTCAGCCTGAACTACATAGCGAGACCCTGTCTCAAAAAAAATTAAAAAAAAAAAATTGAAGCCCAACATGGTGACATGTGCCTATAGTCCCAGCCTCAGAAGGCTGAGGCAGGAGGCTTGCTTAAACTCAGGAGTTATAGGCCAGCCTGAGTGATAAGGGAAAGAGAAGAGCATTGGAGGAGAGTATCTAACTGAGACTTGAGGACTGGAGAAGGCACCTCCAGGGAAGCAATATTTGGTGAAACTGGAAAGACTGATAGTGGTAAATGGCAGAAACAGCATATAGATAGCTGGGAACTAGAGGCCATCCAAGACGAGTATGCGGAAGAAAAGTACACCTACAACATTAGTTGCCATGTAATGTCCCTATTTTATTTGAGTAAATGAATGAAAAAATGAATCTTAATAAAATATGATATTTTTAATATTTGATCAACATAGTAATTCAGTCCCTAGGGCCATTTTATCAAAGGAAGTACATTTTGAATTATTAAGTCGGGTTGGGTATGTTCACAGAAAGCTGGGATAATCAACAAAGAACTCTCATCGAAAATATAGAAAAATTTCTTTAAAATCAGTAAAAAAGGGATTGGGGATTTAGCTCAAGCAGTAGAGCACTTGCCTAGCAAGCACAAGGCCCTGATTTCAATCCCCAGCACCACCTCCCAAAAAAGAAAAAAGATAGCAACTCAACAGAAAAATGGGCAAAACACCTGAACAGTTACTTCACAAAAGAGGATATACATACAACCAAGAAAACAAAGAGAAAGGTTCTTGACTTCACTGCCATCAATGAACTACAAACTAAAAATCGGTGCAACAGCACCAATTCATCAAAATGGTTAAAATTAAGATGATGAAAATACTGTATTTTGGCAAGAATATGGAGCCATCATGACTCTTGTATGTTGCTGATGGCAGTATAAATTGGTACAACCACCAGATGTGGTGGTGCATGCCTGTAATCCCAGCACTCATGAGTCTGAGGCAGCAGGATTGCCACGAGTTCGAGGCCAGCCTTGATTACATAGTGAGCTCATGGCCAGCCTGAACTATATAGTGAGACCCTGTGTCAAAAAACAAAAACAAAAAAAAAGGTACAATCACTCTATCAGTCACAGTACCACAGATACAGAAATCACACCAAATATTTGAACAGAGGCAATTTAAAGAATTGTTAAGGATGGCCCCTTCTCTAAGTTTCTAAGGTTTAGTAATTATAACCATTTCTCTTTGTTTTCTCTGCCCTAGGGATTATGGCTGCTTCTGGCAATTGTTGCCTCTGGATGTGTTAGTTATCTTTTTACCCTTTCAGTTACTTAGGTAACATTGTTATAGCTGGTTAACAATTATTTATATTAAATTATCACTGTTCAAAGAACTAATATGGACTTTGTCTCTTGATTGATACAGCATTGGTACCAGGAGAGAGCCAGAAAACAGACCTTCACACATGAGACTTAAGCATAGTTTTGATTGAGGCTTTGGGTTTGAATGCAGGGCTGAGCTCCTCACCAGTAAGAAACTGGATGCTAGTAATCCATGCCATGTGGTTTATTCACATTTACTCTAATTAGCACCTATGAGTGAATGTGAGTAGTTATGTACTGAGGCAAGTGTCTTGGGGACTTAAATAGCTACTCTACCAATATGCAGTAATGATGACTTCTCGGGTTGTCCAGGGGCCTGGGACTTAGACATCTAAAAATGTAGGCTCTCGTGTCGCTAGGAGCAGATAGGCGGCAACCAGGGTCTTAAGATTAAAACTATATAACTTTTAAATCCTGGTAGCCAACCCTCCCACACACATATTAGAGTGTATCAGACTTGGAAATCTTTCTGGCAAATTACTCTGTGTACATAAGAAGGATAAATGAGCCACTAAATTCAAAGCTAGCCAAATTGCTAAAACAAAAGTTTCTCTTACAAATGTAAAAAAGATTAGTTTAAAAGATATGAATCACCTTGGAAATAATATAGTTTATTCTCTAAGTGGACCAAAAAAAAAAAATTAAGCCAACTTTTCAAAGTGAATGACTTGGCCAGGAATAAGAATGAATTTAGTAACAGAGCTGAGATGAATAACACCATCAACTACAAATGGAGAACTTACTTCATATCAGGCCCTGTGCTAAGTACTTTTAAATGTCTTAGCTCACTTAATTTTCTCACCAATATTACAACATAGGTTTTTGTTTTGTTTTGTTTTGTTTTTGAGATAGGGTCTTGCTCTGTAATTTAGGCTGGACTTGAACTCACTATGTAGCCCACACTGGCCTCAAACTCACAGCAATCTTCCTGCCTCAGCCTCCTCCAAGTGTGGGATTACAGGTGTGCACCACCATGCTCAATTAAAATAGGTTTTAGTATTCCTCTTTCCAGATGAGGAAATTGAGGTTAAGTAATTTGTCTAAATTCAGTACCTAAACCCAGGAATGAAGGGTCCCAGCAGTTACATTGCTAATGTAATCCGCCTCGCTGAAAGCTGCATTCACCATAAGCAATATAGTATAGTTTTCCCCTTTCTTTCTTTCCTTCTTTCTTTCTTTCTCTCTTTCTTTTTCTTTCTTCTTCTTTTTTTCCTACAGTTCTAGAAGTTGAACCCAGGGCCTTTGTACTGCGCTACATCCCCAGCCCTTTTTTACTTTTTGGGATAGGGTCTTACTAAGTCACTAAGTTGCCCAGGCTGGGCTCAGATTTGTGATTCTCCAGCCTCAGCCTCCCAAAGGGCTGGAATTACAAGCATGAACACACACACAATTCTTTTTTTTTTTTCACACAATTCTTTAATGCTACAATTTGGAATTGATTTATGTGTGTGTGCACGCACATGTGCATGTGTGTGCGTGTGTGTGTAGTGCTGGGGATCAAACCCAGAGCCTTGAGCATGAGAAGCACATGTGCTGCCATTGAGCTACACTCCCAGCCCCAGCGCTGCTTTTCTTTCCCTGACCATTCAGTATGCAACACGGTAGGAAAAAAGCAGCACAGAAGGTTAGAGCTGAAAAAGACTGAAAAGGTTCTCCCAGTCAGTCCCCCAGTCCGGTCAGTCGTTGAGGTCTAAACTCGTAACCAGTTACCCCACAGCCACAGAGCTATTCAGCGGTGGAGACAGGCCTGCCAGTCAAGTTTCCTAGCTCTCAGGACAATTCTCTCTTTCCTATACCACAAAATCTGTTCCTCCTACATTCACTTCCTTCAGGGTGGGTATTAGTATAGGGCCCAAGGTTCTTGCTGATTTTTAATGGGTTGGCTGATAAGACACAGGAAGGGTAGGCCACTAAATGTATATAGCTTCTACTTCCTGGTCTGTGTTCAATGCCACCTCCAAGTGTACATAGCCAGGTACTTTGTACCTTTTGCTGAAAAGTCCCGTTTTCAAACTGTTTCTCTTCATTTGCTTTGCCCTGATACCTCAAACCGTGATATTGTTTTCGCCATTAGATTGGAACATTGGAAATCCGTTAAAATGCTAGTGAACAGCCTAAAGAAAGGTCTTGCCAACACCTTAGCTGGAATTTATCTATGCAATCAGGATTGGTCTCCTCAGGGTCCAGTGGCATAGGATAATCTGATAGGGGCGAAGTAGGCTAGAGTGGGAACTACTGTGAGGAGCCATGGCTGTAGGAAGTCAGTGAGTACCTGGGGAAGGCAGAAAGGAATAGAAAGGAAGTGGCACAGAAACAGCAGTAGGGAACAGAGTACCTTGGTATGCTTTAGAAAAAGAGGCCCTTTCTGCCCATCTCAGGAATGAAATGCAGAAGCAGTTGCTACCCTCTTCTCTCCGAGTATGCTGAAGAAGCGTTTGTGACTGACTTGTATCAAGCACACACATCACAGTGCTGCCAAGGGACTGCCCTGCCTGCCACCCTTGCCGTTGCTGATCTTTCCCCAAGATAGTCATAAAAAAAGAGAGAGACGGGAATTAATAATATTCACAGTGCTTGGCTGCAGCTCTGACTGTATTTACTGAGCTCCTACTCTGTGTGGTCACTGTCATCACAAAAATCTCCATGAATTTGATATTATTATCCATTATTATTCCAGTTTCACAGATGAAAACTAATGGCTCAGAGAGCTTTAGAAATTTCCCTCAGGCACGTAACTAAAAAAATCTTCCAAAGAGGCTAAGCACTGAGTGCAGAGCTGAGTCAAACTGAGGTCTTCTGACTCACACTTACCTAGTGGAGCGGCACCACGCCCCTTCACAGAAAGCTGCTCCTAGAGCCATTGCACATCCCCCACTCCACGTCCTGCTTTTTTGTTTTTGTTTTTGTTTTGTTTTGTTTCTTGTTTTGTTTTTTGGAGTTGCATACTCTCAGTCATGCCAATCCTATTCTTTACTACACGGCATTGACTTTCAATGTTCTAATTTATCATAGGTAAAGCCATTGGTGTCTCATTTGTAAGTGGGCCATCTGGCAGGAAGCATATGGAAGGGGACCCTTTGACAAGGACATAGGAAGGATAATTAAGTCTAGATTTTAAAGTTTTCTAGGCCAGTGGTAGAATATTTGTCTACCATGCGCAGGGTCCTGAGTTCAGTACCTAACACCACAAAATGAATCCCAATACTCAGGAGGCTGAGGCAGGAGGATGGCTGCAAGCTCAAGGCCAGCCTGGGCTACATAGTGAGGTGAAGCCCAGCCTGAACTACATGATGAGACCTTGTGTCAAACAAGAGCAACAAAACAAAAACCCAAAGGTAATCACTGGGAAGCCCATAGGAGGTTGTTCCATGTAGGCAAAGAAACAAAAAGGAGAGATTGTGATTTTAAAAATAACTTTTTGATACATTAGTTCTTTGGGTATGATTCAGTGTATTTGGGTAAATACCATGTCTTTGACTTTTTCTGTTTTCTTTTTTCTCAGCCAATATAGAATAAATGATATTGAGTCCTTACTATAAGGAAAGCAGTATAGTGACTGGTACCAACCTGGGTGCAATGTGAAGGATACTTCAATATTTACTGAATAATTGGTTAGAAGCTATACCTGAGGGGGGCTGGGGATTTAGCTCAGTGGTAGAGTGCCTGCCTACCAAGCACAAGCCCCTGAGTTCAATCCCCAACACTCACCACTCCTCCAAAAAAGCTGTACCTGAAATTCTCTAAATTTAGTTCAACAGGACTTAATGCTTTTAGTAATTTCATCATCTGATTTGCAAAGCTAATACTGCACTGGATAGGTGCTGGATTAGAGTCTATGTTTAATGTAATGACTTGTGAACAAATGATAGGTGCCAATGTTCAATAACTAGAACATTTCTGGGGGCAAAGCTGAAAATAAATGTTTGGGTTTTTACCTCAGGTTTTAAAGTCTCTCTCTATGAGAGCAACAGGCTGCACTGACATCCAAAGTTTATAGCTCAATTAATTTATTTGTGTCCTCTATCTTGTTGGGAAAGTACAGGAAATCCTTTATTTATAGCAAGTCAACTCACAGTTCTAACATCAGGATTCTGCCTGCAACTGTCTTATTCAACTTATCATACCCTCGGCAAACCCCCCAAAAGAAGCATATGCTGCGCAGACACTTGAAGAAATTCCTTTCTCCCTTACTACAAGAAGAAGACCCACAATTTAACACCTGATGTCTATACATTGCTGAAGGATCATACAATGAGGAAAATAAGGATGTAAAACATGTAGTTCTACATCCATGCTTCAAAAAGCCAGCAAGAAGCCTAACATTTATCTAGAAATTGCTCCAAAGATAAAAATCCAAATTATCATCAGAGTCTTCCATCACATACTAAAAATATTGGAAGTGGTTTGGGATACCTAGATTTTAAGTCTAGACTACTGCTGTACAATCTGTGGACCATAACTTGACTTCTGATTTCCCCAGCTATAGAAAAGAACATTCAGGTAGTGCGCTTGCTTAGCAAGTGCAAGGCCCTGAGTTCTACCCCCAGCAACACCCCACTCTCTCGCAAAAAAATTCTATTCTCAAGGTTGTTGTAAAGGTCAGCAAAGAAAAAAGAAAAGAAAAATATGATGTACAGAAAACTATGTGGCATCCTTAAAAGAGGTCACTTTAGCCTGCTGTGGTGGCGCATATTTATAATTCCAGCACTTTGGAGGCTGGGGAAGGAGGATCGCTGCACGTTTGAGGACAGCCTGGGCTACACAATGAGTGAGAAAAAAAAAAAGAAGAGAGAGAGAAAAGAAAATACACCTATGGGGGCTGGGGATTTAGCTCAGTGATTAGAGTGCTTGCCTTGCAAGCACAAGGGCCTGAGTTCGATCCCCGGCACCACCAAAAAAACAAAAAACAAAAAAGGAAATACACCTATGACTGGAGAGGAGACCATGCATCAGTCTCATAACAAGAACTCATCTCATTGTGATTCATCTTTTAGAGTCCTTTTTATTTGATTGAAAATATCTTGATTTCTGAATTCTGACTGGTCTTATTCATTCACATTTATAAGGTTAAGCAACAGATGTCTTAAATGTAGGGCAGAAGATGCCTCCCTTCCTCTATTTTCTCTCCTCTGGAGTGGACCATATTCCCCCTCAGACTGACACAAAGGACAAGGCAACCCACAGAAAAACTGAGCTCACCAGTTTGCTGATTCACACCTTCTTTCAGCAAAGAGATAACTGTTTTTAATTTGCAATGTCTTTTTTTTCAGTCTGACTCCTAATGAGCTTCAGTCAGCAAAGATCCTTCTATATCGCACAAGTAAATATTGAAACAGATGAAATGACGATGTCCAAAAAAATTTAATTTGAGATTTTTCCCCCTTAGGTAAGCCAAAATATTATTTATTCTATCTATCTATAATGAAAAGTTAATTGAACTAATGATGGTTAGACTCTCATAACATTAGGCTGACACTTTTATGAAATTCAGTAATTTAGTCCTTCAACTTAATGGCAGGATCAATGAACAAAGAGGAAGAAGGTGTGGACTCTATTTCTGCTTCTGACTCTGACCCATTACCATCACTTTGTCCTGACCCTGTTCTACTTGAAATCTTTATAATGTTGGAAATGCACGTTATTTGAGAAAAAACCCTGTAAGCTAATGAATAAGAGGATTCAAGTGTCTTATTTCTGCAACTGATATGTCACTGTTGTTACAGACAAGAAATTGTCATTTGGTACCTCAGTATCTTTAAATGTAAATATATGATAATTTATTTGCTCAGGGCAGAGAGTGTAGTTCAGTGGTACAGCCCTTCCCTAGCATGGGTAAGACTGTGGGGTTTGATCTCTAGCAACAACAACAGCAACAACAAAAATTTATTTACTCCTCTTTCCCCTCCAGTACCCCATAGAAATAAAATAATAATCAGAGAAATGGTACCAATGCTATACAAGTTTTCTGATCTCTCTAGAATATTGTTACATTCAGAGAAATGTCCTTTTTAATATTTTCACTGATGTTTTTAAATACTTAGTCCTCTCTGAGTTTGAGTTAAATCAATTCTATTTGGAAAAGATTACTATTTTTACTGCTGTTCTTTGCAGAGCCTTCACAGAAATAGAATAGGCTACGGAGAATATGCTTTACAAAAACAAAATTGTTCCAAAAGATTGTTGGCAGGCAAAAATTCTTCTGATTCACATTATTATTCCTGATCAAGAGGCAGCTTATTAATTCAGAGCTGTCTAGAGCCCTCTTGTCTAGGTAGCAGATACCAGCTAACAAATGAGGATCTTACTCAATTCATCCTAGCTATTGCAGGATTTTTGCAAGATGCCTGAGAAAGGTATATAGGTAGTGAGAGACCTTAACATTCAACAACAGTTGACAGACAATTTCTAATCTTTTTAGTTTTTGTACGTATGTCAAATCTAAGAATTTTAAGGGATTTTCATCTATCCTGTGTAGATAAGCTGACAGATAAGTAATCTATCTGGTTGCTAAAAGAATTGTTATCCTTGTGATGTCTATTTTATTTCCTTTTTTTTTTTGCATAAGGTCTTGCTAATGTGCCCAGGCTGGTGTCAAACTTCCAGGCTCCAGGAATCCTGCTGCTTCAGCTTCCCAAGTATCTAGAGCCATAGGTGTGTGCCTCATGCCTGGCTTCATTTTAATTTTTGAAATTGAATTGATAATGTGTTTTGTTATGCAATTTGTTTGTCACATTAGAGTACTATCATAACCAAAGAGCAGGGATGGAGGTACAACAATGTACAACTTATCATGCAAGAGATCCTAACCCTGGGTTCAGTCCCCTGGGGGGAGGGGGAAAGAATCCAAAGTTCAAGCAGTGAAAGAAAAAAAATCTCAGATCAGGACATTAAGTGATATTAACTCAAAGATCTAAAACTGAAAGATTCCTTTATGTGGTAAAAGAAAGAGAGAAATCTAAGTATCAAAAGTCCCGGCCCTGTAATACCTAAGACTAGGGCTGGACTGGTAACTGACAAAGATCGTTGCAGGGAGGTCAGAGCTGTAGATGCCTGGCAACAAGTGTTAGGGATTAGTAAATAGGAAACTGGAGTCCAAAGCCAGGAAATACAGTTACATTGGTTACAAATGTATCCACAGAAAACCTGTAAATTCCCTGCGGACATATCTTCATTCACTCAGTCAATAAATATATATTAAGCATCTGTATAATCCAGACACTCTTCTAGACAGTGGGGAATCAATGAACGATTCAGAAAAAGGTCACTGACTTCGTGCAACTTGTGTTCTGGTTGGTGGGGGAGGACAGACAATACACAAACAAATAAAATATACAGTAGCTCAGTAGAAATAAGTCTATGATGGGGCTGGGGATTTAGCTCAGTGGTTAGAGTGCTTACCTCGCAAGTGCAAGGCCCCGAGTTCGATCCCCGGCATCAGGAAAAAAAAAAAAAAGAAAGAAAGAAAGAAAAGAAAAGAGAAAAAAAGAAATAAGTCGATGGAAAAATTCAAGTGGGGAATGCTGGGGGTGAAGAGTGGGGGCACAGTTTTAAATGAGGTGGGTAGGGAAGGCTTCTCTGAGAAGATGGAATGTAAACAAAGACTTAGGGGCTGCAGTTGTGGCTCAGTGTAGAGTGCTTGCTTGATATGCAAAAGGTCCTGGGCCAGGTCCACTGTAAAAAAAACAGCATTGTAAAAAAACAAACAAACAAACAACCCCCCCAATAAAAACACTTGCAATGAGACCAAGATGGAGGGAGGCAAGAAAGTGTCTAGCAAGAGTGTTCTAGGCAGAAAACACAGCAAATGCAAAGATTTGGAGGCAGTATCCTGTCTAGCACAATGCAGGGCTGATAAGAAGGCCAGCATAGTTGGAGATAATGTCAGAGAAATAAGGAGAGACACTAATAATACTGAGCCCGGTGGCCCACTGTGAGGACATTGGCTTTTACTTTGAGTGAGATGAGAAACTACCAGAGATCATTGAGCAGGGGAAAATGCATGACTTACATCTTAAAAGGATCGATCTAACTTTGGTTTTGAGATTATATAGGGAGGCAAAAATGTTAGACCACTTAGGATACAGTTGCTGTACTCCAGGGAAGAAAGACTGGTAGCTCACACAGCCTGGTAATGCTAGAAGAGTGAGAAGTGGTTGGAATTTGTATTTTGAAAGTGGGACCATCAGTATGTGCTAGTGGCCTTGAAATAGGGTAGGAGGAGGAGAGGGAAGTCAAAGACATCAGCAAGGTTCTTGGCCAGAACAACTAGAAAAAAATATAGATGCTGTTTACTGACATAAGGAAGTTTTCAGGAACAATCTTAATTTATTTTGCAACCTCGTAACCTGGCACATTGCAATGTTCTATTGATAATCTAATCTGACTCTAGCTTCTGTGTATGTGGAACCAGAGTTGATCTTGATAGAAGACCAACTTGTTTAGAGTTATTAAAGTAGGGTTTTGTTCCAGACTCTGGGGCAAAGTTAAAACCAGTGGTGTGTTAGAGCTGGTTTGCACAGAGCCAGCTGTTAAAAGTTTAAAATATTGCAAGATATTACATACAACAATCATTTAAAACTGAATTATATAAACTTACATCTGGTAAATTATATTAAAAACAAAGGTAAAAATAGTTCAAACACATTACTTCTTAATCACATCATTACACTGTACTATTATCTATACTCTTGAGGTTACTTTTTTACATTGTATTTGTGTGGTTGAAACACTGTATAAAGTTGTGCTACTGAACTGGTCCTCCCAACTTTGTGTTCACAGACCTTATGTCAGTAGCTTTCAATTGGCCGTGGTGTATTTATGATACACAAATTCACAAATTTACACATAAGTGCTCCTCATGCCTACTCCTAGAGCTGGATAAATCTGTAAGTGAGAATGGCAGAAGATGAGTAAATTGTCACATATTTTGTAAATATACACATGTACAAGCACTGGCCGGGAATATTACAACATAATTACAGGGGACCTCCCTGTTCAGGTGAGCAAAGGTTGGGGACTGAGGAGATAGTTGGAAGGACATACAAGCAATTCTACATAGCAAAAGAAAAGCCTTGCATATTGACCAACTAGGAATTGCTGAGAGAGACAAAAACCTACATTCAGTTGATGTTTTAATAGAATTAAACCTGGACCAAATTACACACAGTTCAGAAAGGAGATTAACTGCTTTAAACTCTGTATTTTTGATATCGTATAGGATAAGGAGAAAATAGACTAGTGATGCCAGTAAGACTTCTCTGTTAGGCCTCTTAAAAAAGAAACATTAAGGGTACTAAAGACACTGATTATTCCTGTGAGACAGCTAGAAAAACACTCTATTTTACTGTTTTTATTTTACAAGGAAGAAAGCTGGAATCCAAGGACTATTAATGAGTTGTTGAGAAAAACAGAATTAGTGAACCATTTTGTTGGAGAGGCAAAGCATAAAAAGTCCAGCATCCTCACTACTGTAAGATGAAAAACAGTAAGTTTTTACAAAAAGCACAGCATTTAGTGATCCATTTTTCAAGATAAGCAGACTTTAAAATGTTTATCACAAACATGGCAATTATAGCAACAAAAAGTTGAAAATTACAAAAGAGACTGAAAAAAGTACAGCTTTAATATCCAATTTTCCCTAAATCTATTTGCTGGCTCTAAATGTTTCCAAAACTGCTCTTTTTTCCTTTTACTTGGATATATTCATCTCTATCTTCTATCTTCTGTCACTGGCTTTGTTTCAAAGCTTTAATCTTTTTTACTTATGATGTTTCCATGAAGTTGTTTTCCATATTTGAACAGAATCACTTGGTTTGAGCATTAGTCTTATTTTCCCAGAAATATTTATGGATGTGGGATATAGAATTATTGAGTCAAAGGGTAAAGGGTTTACCAACACTGTATCAATATATAACATGGCTTATTTATATTACTTTTCATTATTTAATATGATGGTTTAAAATAAATACTAGGGGCTGGGGATTTAGCACAGTGGTTAGAGTGCTTGCCTCACAAGCGCAAGGCCCTGAGTTCGATCCCCAGGACCAAAAAAATAAATAAATAAAATAAAATAAATACTAAGGCTGGCCATGGTGTGCTCAGGAGTCTGAGGCAAGAGAATTGCCACAGTTTAAGGCCTACCTGGACTACATAGTGAGTTTAATGCAAGTCTGAACTATGTAGAGACTCTGTGTCAAAAAACCAAAAAATAAAGAAAGAGAGAAAGAAGCAGAGAAATAAATTAATTAAAGACATACTAAGTTCTTTTTGGGGGGAGTGCTGGGGATTGAACTCAGAACCTTGTGCTTGCTACGCAAGTGCTCTACCACTGTGCTAAATTCCCAGCCCCCATTCTAGTTCTTAAATAAAAACTGATACTTTGTTTTAGTTTGTATTTCTTTAATTACTGATAAAATAGAACATTTCTCTCTGCAAGTTTGCTTGCCAATATTATGTCATTTTCCTATCCATTTCTTTGAGGCTAAGGATAATTTTATCAATTTGTATAATTTCTTCATATGAGAAAGATATAAACTCTTTATAGTTTTTGCAGATATCTTTCCATTCTGCTGTATTTATTTTGGTCACTTTACACAAACCTGCTCACATTTTTCTTTGAGTTTTTGTTGCTTCTAAGTATAAAAAATAGTCACCCTCCAGAGGCTTATTGCATATTCAGTTCTATTTTCTTCTGATTTTTCCATTGTTTAATTTTTTTTTTCTGGGTGCTGGGGTTTGAACTCAGGGCCTTGCACTTGCTAGGCAAGCGCTCTACCAGGGAGCTAAACCCCCAACCCTCATTATTTAATATTTCATACTTACTCTTTAAGTTGTCTGGAATTTATTTGTGGATAGTCTGAAGGAATGGCCTAAACTACTTTTTCCAAATAGGTGTTTTGAAATGGTCCTTCCTTTCTTTACTGTATAACATACTTTACTTGTTTTTTACTCTTTATGTAGAATTTTATTATATTCAGTTGCTTAGTATTTTCTTCATAATTAAAAAGTTATTTTTTTTTCTATTACCTGCATCCTTGCTCTCCCAGTTCAATTTCTAGAATCATTACACGGAGTAAAAAGATTTTTGATAGTACATAACTGCAGCCCTATGTTCTTTGGTAGAACCATAATTATTTCTCCAACATCACCAGTTATGCATATTAACAATTACTAATTAGGATACCAATAAGGAAAGAAGAATATAAAGTTGACTCATTCTATTGAATACTGCAGTATTGTCTGAAACACTTTCAGTGTCTCAGAGTCTGATGGAAAAAGATTTCCTAAGACTTAAAAGTGACAAAAGACACTATGTACATCTAAAATGTACCATTAAAATAAAATTTAAAAAAAAGTGACAAAAGAATCTACACAAAGTTCTGCCCAGGAAGGTATTTTATGATTTGGAAAAAGAAAGATTTTTCTTTGAAGCAAATAAATACAAAGAATGTGAAACATAAAGTGATTGAAAATATAAATTTAACATGCCCTTAAGTATATTATATATCTTGCAATAAAGCTTCCATAATGCTCCTGAAACTTAAGCTAAAGCCTTGTGAACAATTTAACAATAGAGAAATGTGTACTTATTGTACAGTTCAAGTTATTTTTCACATACATTAATTTGCCTAGGAATAATTTAGAACCTCCTAGAAGGTAAAAGAAAAAAGAAAGATTCCTTTTCTCAAATTTATTTTCTTCAAAAATATCAAAATTCTTGAAATGTATAGAGATATTGAGAGCTTCTCTATTTTATGGTAAGTAACCCTTGGTACTTAGAGTGAAAATTAAATTCCATTGTCACAACATGAGCTACTAAGCTGCCATGCTCCTAGATGGGGCTTACAGGTCTCCACTGTTACCTCCAGGCATGGTGGTGCATGCCTGGAATCCCAGCACTCTGGGGGACTGAAACAGGAGAGTTTTTTTGTTTGTTTGTTTGTTTTGTTTGTTTCAGACAGGGTCTCAGTATGTAGTTCAGGCTGGCCTTGAACTCACTATGTAGTGCAGGCTAGCCTGAAACTTGCAGCAATCCTCCTGCCTCAGCCTCCTGAGCGCTGGAACTGCAGGCATGTGCCCCCATGCCCAGCAAGACAGGAGAACTTTACACTGGAACTCAGCCTGAGCAATTCATCAATTTAGTGTGACCCTGTCTCAGAAAAGAAAAAATATTTTTTAAGTGACTAGGAATGTAGCTCAGTGAGAAGGCTGAGTTCAATCCCCAGTACTGAAGGGGGAAAAAAAAAGGCTGCAGAAATGTTCAAATTGAAATACTTTCTTGGGATTCTATAGCAAAGATTTAGATCTTCATTCGTAATTGTTCTTAGCAGTATTTTTAAAAAAAATCTATTATGGAACAAAGGTGTTAATGATCCAAATAAAATCCGGAAATTGGATTGGTCCAGTAAGAACATAGCTGTTCTTTATAAATGGAAAGCATACAGGGTGAGTAGGAGCTCACAAAGAGCAACTTCATGTGCTCCATACTTCTTTTTCAAAATGATTCTACCAAAGATATTTCAGTGTAGCATTGGTTTCCATTATAATTGGCTCTTATTTTTTTTAAAAAAGCCTTCTATGTTGGGAAAAAATGTTATGAACGTCCAAGAATTACTCACTTGTATGTTCCTGTTTGTAATTTATCAGGTCTTTTGAGATGTGATTTCATTTTCTCATCTTGCCTTTATAACCACTTTCTTGCTCACAAAACACATGGTATCTCTTGCTTTTGAGTTGTCATGTTTCTTTAAATATACACTTCTAGATCTCTTTTATCACTTGATTTCCGGTTGTTGAGCTTTGTGTCACTATTTTAGTAAAGTATAAATGGTTTCTTGGGTGGAACTGTGTTTACTCATCCAACTGAACAGCCGCACCCTCATAATTAGAGATTGGTTGTCATTCAGAAAATGGTACAGTCATTACCAAAGTATTAGGCCACACTGTTATTTATGCAGTCTTTATGCAAACACTGTTTTCAATGAATTGGAAACTAACCCAGAAAGTCACCAAACAAGATGGGTACTCTTTTATCTGTATGAAAGAAGCTTAAAATTTTGTACAAAAACTCTCAGAGTTACAAACGTACTTTCTAGGCTTTCATGAGACTAGTTCATTAAAGTCTGCTCCCTCTTCACTCTCCCCCAACCAGTAACCCACAAATGTTCAAATATTTTGCAGGGAAATTTTAAAATAAGATTCTCAGGGGAAAGAAGTTAAAAAGTCACTCAGTGTTAAGATTTATTGTTTCTTCAGAAAATAATCAAGAGCTTGGGGTTGGGGATTCAGCTCAGTGGTAGAGTGCTTGCCTAGCAAGTGCAAGGCCCTGAGTTCCATCCCCAGCACCCCCACCCCAAAAATCAAGAGCTTTAAAGAACAATCTGAAACAACAAGAGTGGTTAGGTGCATCAGTCTTTTTTTTACTTAAATAATTTTTAAATTTCATTTTACATACAGATCAAGAGCAAAATAGTACTAGATAAATAAGAAGTAAAGTTCAAATAATTCCCTAAATTACCTATACACTGTTTCAAAGGTATACCATATCAGTCCTTTAAAAAAGAATATAAATCTGTCTGTATTGACACATGTTAGTTAGCTACCTGTCACTATAATGAATACCTGCCCAATCAACTTAGAAAGAAAAAAGGTTCATTTTGGCTTACAGGTTGGGTTCAGCCCATGATCAACTGCAGTCATTGCTTTAGCTGGTGGGGGAGCATCCTGGTGGCACACATGGCAAAGCAAAACCACTCGCCTCAATGTTGGAAGGCAAAAAAGAGGAAGAAGTTGGAGTCCAGCTATTCCCTTTGAGGGCCCACAGCAAAGGACCCCAAGTTCTCTCACTACGTCACATCTCTGAAGGGTTCCACCAGCTCTCCATGGTGTCATGGGCTGGGATCAAGCCTTTAGCACATGGACCTTTGAGGGGCACTTATCCAAATCACAGCAATGTGGCAGGGTATTTATGATCTATAGATTGATAAAAGAAGGTTACAAACAACAGGATCTCCCTTTTGTTTAAAATAAGAAAAAGAATGATATAAAGTGAGACTGTGACAAAAAAAAAAGCTGGGTACATTGGTACATGCCTGTACTTGGGAAGCTGAGGCAGGAGGATCACCTCAAGTTTGAGGCCAACCTGGGCTACATAGCGAGTTCAAGGCCAGCCTGAACTACATAGCAAAACTCTGTCTCAAAAAGACAGAGAAAGAGAGAAAGAAAGAAAGAAAGGAAGAAACTCACACATAGTATACATAGGAGGATATATATCAACAAGATAGTGCGTGTGTGCTGAATTCAATATAACTTTATTATTTTTTGTTTGTTTGTTGTTGCTGTCTGGTTTTTTTGACACAAAGTCTTGCCATGTAGTCCAGGTTGGTCTTGAACTCACTATGTAGCCCAGGCTGGCCTCAAACTTGTGGTGATCCCTCTGCCTCAGCCTCCCAAGTGCTGGGATTATAGGTATGTGCCACAATGCCTGGCCTCAAGATAACTTTAATGTTCTTCATATTTTTTTTTTTTTGTGGTGCCAGGGATCGAACTCAGGCCCTTGTGCTTGCAAGGCAAGCACTCTAATCACTGAGCTAAATCTCCAGCCCCTCTTCATATTTTTTGTATTTTCTGCATTTTTACAATGAATGCTTATTACTTTCATAATCCAACAAACCAAGGAGGATATTTCTAGTCTTTAAAAAAGAATAAATATGAGTTATTTGGTAATAAGTAAAAGCCTCCTTCCCCCCCCTCTTTCTTTCTCCCTGTTTTTCAATTCTGCACACTTGCTTCTGATTGGCTTGTTACTACCTCCACATTGTAGGCCTAGAGTGGGAAAGATGATGGCCTCTGGCTCCCAATGCTAATAAAACTACACCCACATTTATGACAAACTTCCTTATTGCTCTATCAGAAAAGTGGTAGAGCATACTGTCTTGACCTGGTTGAAGAACCAACAATATGGTGGGAAATGAACAGGAGAAGATAGAGAAAGTCATATTCTGATGGGACGGGTCTCAGTCACAAGCTACCCCTCTGGTCAGGAAGGAGAGGGAATCCATGTTAAAGGCTTGGTCCCCAGTGTGGCACTCTTGGGAGGCGGTAGAAGGTATAGCAGGTACGGCATTGTTTGGGGTTCTTGGGTCTTAGAGTCATGCTCTCAAAGGCCAGTTGTGGGACCCTGATCTCTTTCTTTTGCTTCCTGGCCACAAGGTGAACAGTTTGGCTTTGCAACCTGCCACAGCCATGATGTGCTACTTCACTACAGGCCCAAAACTATGGGTCAACTAATCATGGACTGGAACCTCTAAAATTGTGAGTTCAAATAAACTTTTTCTCTTGATAAGCTGACTACCTTAGTTATGTTGCTATACTGACAGAAAACTAACACAGTTCCCAGAAGGAAAGAGGAGTTTTATCATCTAAAGAAGAAAGGAAGAGATGTTGAAGAGACTAAAAGAATAGATATCCAGTATAATATCTATTTTAGACTCTCACTAAGAATAGCGTAGGTTGGGGGTTGGTGAATGGTACTGGGGATTGAACACAGGCCTCATGCATTCCGGGCAAGCACTCTACCTCTGAGCTCCAGCACCAGCCTTTTGGTATTTTATTTTAAGACAGAGGCTTGCTGAGTTGCCTAGTTTGGCCCCTAACTTGCAATCTTCCACCCTTAGCCTCCCGAGTAGCAGGGATTGTAGGTGGTGTGCCACCACACCCAGAAAGAATAGAGGACAGTGAATTTTAACAACATTTACACACAGAGATCTTCAGTGTTTGGGATCTAAAAGCCACTGTTCAGTATCTGAACTACAATGCTATTCATTCAGCTGGGCGTGGTGGCGCACTCTTGTAATCCTAGCACTTGGGAGGCTGAGGCAGGAGTATCGCCATGAGATCGAGGCCAGGCTCAGCTACATAGTGAGTTGAAACTCAGTCTGAAGTACATATCGAGATTCTGTCTCAAAAAACAAAATACTATTCATTCAGTAAGTATTCACCAAGTGTTCCCTATTTGCCCAGTAGCCTATTTCCTACTGGGAGGGCAGTGAACAAAAAGCAAGCAAACAAAATGTTCTTATTTTTTACAGATTTTCCATAGTCAGGCCTCAGCAATGACCCTAAAAGCTGAGTGTGAAATTATCCTCTGGCTGGAAATTTGGTTTCAGTAGTTAAGACTTTAGCAAAAAAGGCAACTTGGCTTTCATGTAATTCTTTCCTCACTTGTCTGTGATCACCATAGTAAGATTGTATTTGTGAAGAAAACCAAGGTGAGGCGAGTCACGAGGTTTACAGGCAAGTGAGAAGAGTCCTGTCTTCCACGCATTTGGAAAACGGCAGCAAGTGGCCACGCCCCAAGGTGTCCTGCAACATTCTTGAGGAGTAAACCACGTTACTGCACCTGCCCTCGCAGTGACACCGGGCAAGCCAATCTCAGGGCGTGTGTTTAATTTCAAGCAGAAAATCTTTTTACAGTTGACTCAGTGATGACCAGACTTCCTTTGACAGGCCAATAGGTTAAGGTACTCAGATCAGAATAAGACAGTAATTGTATGTCTTTTTAGGGTTTATCCTTGGTATAGCAAACACCTGATATTGAATTTAAAAAGTCTTAGAAGGTGGAGAATCCAAGGAAGTTGGGGCTAATGTCACTGTATACTGAAGAGTGTAACAACTACCATTCTCTAACATGGTGATTCTCAATTTTGGCAACCCATAAGAATCACTTTTAAATTGGGCATGGTGGTGCATGCCTAAAATCCCAGTACTCTGGGAGGCTGAAGCAGGAAGATAGTAAATTCAAGCCCAGCCTGGGCAATTTAGCAACTTAGTGAGAACTTCTCAAAATAAAAAATGACTGGGGATGTAGCCTACTGATAAGGACCTGGCTTCAACCTCTAGTACTGAAAAGAAAAATCATCTTTATTTATTTATTGAACCAGGGTCTTGCTATGTTGTCTAAACTGGCCTCAAATTTGTGATCCTTCAGCCTCAGCCTCTCAAATAGCCGAGATTCCAGGTGTGGGCCACCACACCCAGTTTAAGGATCACTTTAAAAAAAAGAGAGAGCCAAGCATGGTGGCACACATCTATAAACCCAGAATTCAAGAGGCTGAGGCAGGAGGATCGCTATGAGTTTGAGGCCAGCCTGGGCTACATAGTTCAAGGCCAGCCTGCACTGCATAGTGAGACCCTGTCCCAAAAAACAAAACAAACAAACAAACAAAAAACTGGGATGGGAGTAAGGGATGGAGAATGGAGCTTGATATCCTTTAAAAAGCATTGGAAGGGGTCAAGGAGTAGCTCATTGCATGTGCAAGGACCTGGACTCACACACACACACACACACACACACACACACGAGCATTGTAAAACTAAATAGTAACACATTCAGTAGCAGGGTGGGAGAAGCTAGATCTTTTGAATCTAGAACACTTTCATTAGCAAAATGCATCACTTTAACTCTTACAATTTATTCACTTTTAGAAGAAGGATAAGCAATCCCACATCCATTCATATTCTTTCCTTTCATTCTTTTTCTTTCTTTCTTTTCTCTCATTCATCCATTTAATTACTCATTCATTAAACAAGAATTTAATTAGACTAAGTGCTGTGCTAGGTAATAAGGGTACAGAAATAAAATTCATAGTTTCATTCAAATGTTACAATATATTAATAAGGCAGCACATGTAAATTTGTCATCCTATGATTCTCAAGCAAAGCACAATAAAAAAATAGCTACAAAAATATATACCAATCTTTCCTGGTTGGATTTATTTTATAAAAAATTGGGTTGAAGGTGGAGTTGTTGCTAGGCAAACATCAACATTCCTGACCCATTGTGCTTTCAGTGAGTCACATAGTTACCTATCCATTCTGTCACAGTGTAATTTTCTTTTCTTTTCTTTTCTTTTTGGTGCTGGGGATCAAATTCAGGGCCTTGTGCTTCCTAGGCAAGCACTCTAACCACTGAGCTAAACCCCCAGCCCCACAGTGTAATTTTCAATCTTTCATATATCGAATGAAAAAATATAAATGTCAATTCATTAGATTCCACATTTTTTAAAAAAAGAGATTATCAACTTTACAAGTTATCCTAATTTAAGACTCCTCTGATGTCTTTGGAGTATTTTTGTGGAGTTCTGGTACTTCAGATATACCAAATCCTTCCCAGAAAAATCCAGCAAGATAGCTTATTATTTAGCTTCTGTTTAATTTCCAAATTGTGTTACCTTATAGGTAGGTAAAGGTAGAACCCTTCACTAGGAAAAACAAACAAAAAATCCACTTCCATAGCCAATTCTAGGGCTGCTAAATTATTCCCAGGGAGCTGGATGTTCTCATACTAAAGATGCAGTTCCGGATATATTTGAAGCTAAGAATAAATGCAGGTTCACCCACAGAAGTACCACAATCACTTCTGACTCAGTAGTGCACCCACCTAAATCCAAAGGATAAAAGAGAAATATTTTGAAGTAAAACTAACATAGGAGGAAAACAGCAGGAGAGTATGAAGAGAGAACAATCTTTCTGCCAAGCACAGATTCAAAGCTAACAGGTCTCCAGTCAGCAAGCTTCATCCATAGCATAAAGTTCCCTGGAACTAGGAGTTTTATTTGCTACTACTGCCATATAATTGTAATAATTATAAGGTGTGGGTTTGCTCACAGGAAGAAAAATATAACCAAAGGACCGGGAGGCTCAACTGAAGAGAAAGAGGTAATTCTAGGTCTAGGGATACTATGTTCTGAATCTTCGTGTCTCTTGAATATTCATATATTGCAAACTATCATCGTATTTTGATGGTAGTAGTAAGCCTTTGGGAAACAGGATTAGAGGAGGTCGTGAGGGCTCTGTGTGAGGTTAATACCCTCCCAGGAGTCCTGAGAGGGTGGTTAGAAGGTGTCGGTCTACAACCTGGAAGGGGCTTCACTAGGACTAACCTTGCTGGCACTCTGACCTCAGACATCAGCCTCTAGAACTGTGGAAAATAAAATTTTTGTTTATAAACCACTCAGTTTGTGGTAATATGCTATAGCAGCCTGAACTACTAAGATGGGGGGGGCAGATGGATTTATATTTTTGAGATATACGTACAACAATTCAGTACTCTTCGTGGATAAATCATTATGGTCTAAGATATAATAAAATCATTACTAACAGTAAGAACAATAGCTAATAACGACTGGGCACTTATTTTAGACAAGATACTGTTAGCACTTTACAAACATTATCTCATTTAATCCGCATACTACCTTAATTACTATTATTCTCATTTTTTCCCAACAAGAGCAGTAATCTTAGAGAATTTATTTATATTTTTTTTTAATTTTATTTTAAACCAAGAACATGTATTGGTACATTCTACATACAATGGTCACATTCATTACATTAATTCTGTACCTATACATGATGTATCTTGGTAATCTTAGAGAATTTAACTTGATTGAAGTAACAACAGTTTATCAGTGCTTGGGCTGGGATTTCAAACATAGACTTGCCTGACTCCAGAGCCTATGATTTTAACTGTAACACAATTCTCTGTCCAAACTTAGAATGATAGATTATATAGTTTCAGCACTGGGGCTCAGAGGGGATTATGGTACTTTCTAGACTAAGTACTCTGAGCCTTTTGCAACGTATCTGACTCCAGCACTGTGAAAAGTTCCGGTGACCACATCATGTACTGGCAGGCAGCTGCAAAGGGAAAGTAATTCGTAGCTGCTGAGCATGTGGTACACGAAGTTAGTGGTTGCAACCCCCTAGTTGGGTATAACAAGCAAAATCATCAATGTAGACTGTGGTAACTCATTACAAGAAAGAATATTGCCAAAACTAATTGCTCCTCTTTTAAAATAGAATAATAAAGTTACAAGCTTTGAAAAAAAACTAGCTGTTCTCCTTTTGCACTGAAATGCAATAAACAGGGTTGGAGATAGAATGGAAGAGCACTTTCCTAGCATGCACAAAGTCCTGGGTTTGATTCCCCAGTGCTGCAAATTTGGGGTGGGGGAGCTGCTGGGGATCGATCCCAGGCCCTTGCACTTGCTAGGCAAGCACTCTACCACTGAGCTAAATCCCCAACCCCTGCAAAAATTTTTCTAAAAGAAAAGCAGTAAATATACACCATATCTGGATTATCTTGGACATTGTTAGTTTAATGGGGATGTTGGGTATGTTGGACTCAAGTAGCGTCTACTAGGGGAAATCTACATTAAAGGTGATAGAGAAGTAACTGACATTCATGAAATTTTTTTTTTTAAATAAAGGTTTTCAGCCAGGCATAGGGGCGCATGCCTGTAATCCCAGCCCTCAGGATGCTGAGATAGGCGGAACTGTTGCAAATTTAAGGCCAGCCTGGGCTATGTAGTGAGTCCAAGCCCAGCCTGAACAACATAGTAAGACCCTGTTTCAAAAAACCAAAAAGAAAGAAAGGAAGAAAGGAAGGAAGGAAAAAGGAAGGAAGGAAGGAAGGAAGGAAGGAAAGAAAGAAAGAAAGAAAGAAAGAAAGAAAGAAAGAAAGAAAGAAAGAAAGAAAGAAAGGAAGGAAGGAAGGAAGGAAGGAAGGAAGGAAGGAAGGAAGGAAGGAAGGAAGGGTGGGTTTGTTTTTCTTTGGCAACCTCAACGCCTTTATGTTGCACCAGATGCAATGAGTTGACGTCAAAAGAAGTCAATATACAACTAACATAGCTCTTCATTCAACTTTGATTTAAAAAACCTGTTTCTATTTCAAGATTTACTACTCATAACCTTGGATTGAACAGAGTTCCATAACATTTAACTTCCATGCATATATTGGAAGGTTAAAATAAATTACTGAATCAGGAAGTGAGTAAAAGAATTTTTGGTAATAAGTTTCAGGAGATATAAATACACAGATCTGTGATTTTCTTTGGGAACTTCTGGAAGTGTATATACAGGGATATTTCTAACACACATACTATGGGTAATTTCTGATTAACAGTTAAGGGCTGCAGTTCCTATGATGGCCATGGTGTCAGATATTCTAGGGTTACACCCCCAGGAGATTGCTGCCGGTTTCCCTCCTGGTGTAGCCGAGTCCAAGTGTGGGGACACTGGGATTTACAGTTCAACAGGGTCTCCAGCAACTGCAAATGATCAGGCACAGAGCTCACACGGCAATGTGTATAAGAACCACATGGGGCAGGGTATGGTGGCTCACACCTATAATCCCAGCACACAAGAGGTTGAGGCAGGAGGACTGCCACAAGTTCAAGGCCAGTCTGAACTACACAGTGAGTTCAAGGCCAGTCTGAACTGTTATAGAGAGACCTTGTCTCAAAAAAAAAAAGAAGCGAGGAATGGATAAAGAAAATGTTTTTTGGGGGCTGGGAATTTAGCTCAGTGGTTAAAGTGCTTGCCTTGGAAGTACAAGGAGCCGAGTTCGATCCCCAGCACCAAAAAAAAAAAAAAAAAAAAAAAA
>PVJO010021894.1:10168-29205 GCA_004026905.1 Hystrix cristata | reverse complement strand
AGATCAGAGGACTCAGGTAACTCACCAGCCGCTGCAGTCTTCAGTGTCCATCGCTCCGCTCCGTGTGTGTGTCTTTCCGTGGAGGTCTCTGGGGTCTCCAGGAGTCACCGTGCGTCTGCAGGCTCACACTGCGTCACTCTCGCGAGAGCTGCGGCCGTGAGTTGGGGCCGTCCAGGCGTCTGGGCCGTGTGCTGCTGCCTTGAGCCGAGCCGTGCTGTGACCCGAGGCCGTGAGGCCCAGACCGTGCCCCGGACCTGTGACCTGGGGGGCTGCAAGCTGAGGCTGCGAGATGCGAGCCGCGAGCAGGAGCTTTGGGAGAAAGCGCCGTCTGTCCGTCCCTCACCGTGTTCTTCTCGGCTGGTCTCTCCTTTTGCTTTCCCCGTGGGCTTCAGCTCTTGCTTCAGCTCCCTGCTGGGTCCTAAGAACAAGCTCCCCTCCTTCTTCTCTTCCCTAAATTGCTATATTCCAGTGTCTGGACAAAAACTCTCAGAGAGGCTCTTACTCTCCTTCTCTCCCCTCAGCCATCTTCCTTGAAGTCTCGCCTGAGCCATTTTGAGCTCAAATCTTGCCATGACTTGGCTGAGCACTGGACATGGAGTCCCATAGGACTTAATGTTTGTCCAGGACTTCTGGCTAAGAGTTTGTGTTGAGTCTCAGAGATTTTTGACATCTAGAAATGTTAGAATTGTTAAAATTTTGGTGACTCTTAGAGATGGCCTAAATGTCTTTTGTATAAAGAGGTGGATACGAGTCTTTTGAGGGCCAGGAAAGGAATGTACGGTTTAGATCTGGGGTATCCCCCAAAAGCCTCACGTGTTTGGAAGTTGATTGGCTCATGGGGGCACTATATTCATCAGTGGATTGTTTACTGTTGAGTTCATTGCTGAATGTACTGTTACAAGGTAGAACCTGGTCAGAAGAAGCAGGCCACCGATACTGTGACCTGAAAGCGTACGTCTCCCTCTCCAGGTTCTCCCTTCACTCTCTCCTTCCTGGCCACTGTCATGTGAGCAGTTTTCCTCTGCCCAGACCCTTCTTCCACCATGTCCTTCCTGCCTTGGAAGTCCAGTTGACAGTGGACTGAAAACATGAGCAGAATGAACTTCTCTTTTGAGTTTTGAATGTTGGATATTTTGTCATAAAGTTTGGTCTTTTTCTTTATTTTTCTCCCCCTCCCATCTGTCTCCCCCCACCCCACCATAGTGTTGGGGATCAAAGCAAGTGAACCCTCTCTACAGTTCAGGTTGAAAGCATTTGGTAACCGCACTCAGACCAGCATCATGGGTGTGCAGCCTAGAACATAATGGCACAATACCCCACATTTAGAAGGCACTGAGCATGGTTCAGTGCTCTGCTGTTGCCATCTTGAAATTCCTTATAACTTTTAATAAGGAGCCTTGAATTTTCATTTTGCACTGGGCTGGACAATTATGTCCCAGTATTGCTCACATATGACCATCACAGACTGTTTTCCTGCCTTCAAAGCCATTTTGCACAGCTCCCCTCCAGCTTGACCCTCCAGGCCAACCTGCGTGGGCCAGAACGGCATGTGTAGATGGTGGACCTTTGCTCCAATAAAGCCACAGCAACCAGGGTTCCTGGGGAAGAGGTGAAGAGGTGAAGTCAGGGAGGTTTGCGAGTGGGAGAAGAGCCCCTATGAAGTTATCCACCCCACCCACAAGCCAATTCCAGAGATTCCACCAGCAGAGAGAATTCCTTTGTGGCAAAGCTCTTTCCAACTGCTTTAAAAATAAGAATATTCTTGAGGGGGTCAACACCCCACGTTATTGGTCTCTATCATGCTGTGAGCCAGTTTGTAAGCTGCAGAATGTTGATCACCAGTGGAGGTCTTGGCACCAGGGAACATTTGAAAAGGACTTCGGAGCTTGGAGAGGAGTAACTTCACAAAGGATACATCTGGATAAACCATTGGTTTATTGCCAGTCTGGCTATGGGGACTGGGAGTCAGAATAGCAGAGAAATGAGGGGAGGGGAAGCTGCTTAAGTTTTTCTTCTACTTCACAGTTTTTCTGGACCCTGAGAACAAAAGCTTTGCTTTCTTGATGGGTAAGGGTCTGTATGAGGTTATTGTGGCTTTTATAACAAATTACCACAAACCGGTGACTTCAAACAATGGAAAGCTGTTCTTACAGATTTGCAGGCTGGAAGTCCAAAACACACATAGTGTCACAAGGTTGTCCCTTTAGGAGGCTCTGGAGAATAATACATTTCATGACTCTTTTTCTCCTTCTCTTTCTCTCTTCCTTTCTCTTTCTCTCTCCTTTTCTCTTCCTTCCTTCCTTTCCTTCTGGTGTTTGGTAAGCTTTTGTGTTCCTTGGCTTGTGGACATAGCTCTCCAATCTGTCCCTCCAGGGGTGTCGGTGTCTCTGTGTGTCTCCTTTCTCTCTCTGAGGAAGGGTCTTTTAAATTGCCCAGGCTGGCCTTGAACTTATGATCTTCCTGCCTCATGGGATTACAGGTAGTACTGCTGCACACTAGTTATTAGATTGATGGCCTGCTCTAAACGTGTGATGATCTCATTGCCAGAACCTTACCTAATGACAACTACTGAGACTCTATTTTCAAATAAGATGACATTCACAGGTTCTGGGGGTTCAGACCTGGCATCTCCTTTTGGAGCCACAATTTGGTTAACTGTAAGTCTTCATATTTCCAGTTTTTGTTTTTTATTCCTGCTTTACTTGAACTTTGAAGCTTTGGGTTTCCCCGTGATAGAAATCCTCAGATCCTGAGACTCATTATTAAAGAATAATAATGAAACTTCTACAAATCTCAGGCATTTTAGGTCTGAACCACAAGACTCTGCAGGATCTCCAAGGAGCCCAGGAGAATGGGAAGGGGACAATAGCAAATGCCTTTGATCCCTCCAGCAGGAAAATTCCAATAAGAGCCAAGTCCTGTGATTTAAATGTTGTTTTATGTTAGATCACAGAAATGTGAATGTCTACAATCCTGAAACCGAAAAGTAACAAAAATATGGCTCTGAGAGATTTTTATCAGATGTATTGTTTTGTTGAAAAATTTGGAAAAACCTAACACAATATTGGTGAATAAAACCTCTAATAAATGAATCCCATTCATGACTCCTTCATCATTCCTTTAAGAAAACATGGGAAATTATGTAGAAATAGTACCACAGATGAACAATCAAATACTATGTGTGATTCTTAATCATTATAGAAATCATCCTGAGAGATTTGGCATTCAGTTTTGTTTTGTTTTATTTTATTTTTTGAGGGCTGGAGTCAAACCCAGAGTCTCACACAGGCTGGCAAGCATTCTACCACTGAGCTACACTCCTAGCCCAAATCCAAAGTATTAAAATAAAGGGAAAAGATCTATAAAAAGTTAAGCTTTTCTTCTCATTCGTTTTTACCAATTTGGGTCATTTCTCTTCAAGAATCATTAGGGTTTGGATCAAGTCCATAGAATATTCTGCAGATTTGAGATTGAAGTTTCTCCCTCCTAATGACAGGCTTCTTTTTAGGATGCCAGGTCACCTCCTACTTCTTTCTTTTATGTTCAGGAAAATCCCAAATATCCCATTGAGGCTGACTTATCCTAATCATATTTTGTGACCAATAATAACATTATGCAATTAATTTAAGACATTGTTTTTGTGGAAAAATGAGGCAAAAAGAATAGCCAACAGAATTATAAAAATAATTGAGAGAAAATAACCTTTCCAGATGATATGCCACAAACTACAATACTTAACAGCACTGTGGCACTATCATGTAAAGACCCACATAAACGAGTGGAGTGGAAGTAGTACAAATGCAGGCCTTGGGAATTTGGTGTGGTAAAGGTAACATTTCAAGTCAGCTGAATAGCCACTGGAAAAAAGAATATTTGAATCCTTACTTCAGACTGTAGGGTAAAATTAATACTAAACACATCAAAAGGTAAAAATTTGAAAACTGAACCAAACCAAATACACACATATATATGTACACACACAGACACAGAGTGGAATGAAATATGGGAATATAAAATTTAACTGCACACAAAATAATATTTTGCACATGGAAAAACTACCATAAACAAAGTCAAACTGGAAAAAATATTTATAACTCACATCACAGAAAAGATTAATTTTTTTCTTTCTCCAAACACACACACACACACACACACACACACACACACACACACTTCTTAAAGGAAAAAAAAAACTATAAACCAGAAGAAGGAAGTAAACATTCAAAAGATGCTCATCTCACTCATAGAGAAACGTAATTCTAAAAGTACAGTTCAATTATACTTCCAAAAGATGCTTATCTTTTTAAGAAACATACAAACCGTCTCTGTCACTCATCCGCCTGGGAGCACATGGGAGCAGCCGGCCTGCTCTCTGCATGGCGGGGCTGCCCTGATTCCCACCCAGACGGAGCTCCCTCTCTGGGTCTCCATCCCTTGCAGCTGGGTCACCTTGTAATTCTCCTAAAGGGCATCTCAGTGGCCCGAACTATGCCACTGCCTGGCAATTCAGCCATTCCCAGTCCTGTCCCGAATGTGCGGGTGAGGAATTTTTCAAAATGACCCAGCCTCAGCCAGTATCTGAAAGCAAACTCTTGAGAGATGGAAAACCAGAACAGCCCAGCCGAGCTGCTCTGTGTCTGGAGCTACAGAAACTCTGTGTCTGGATCCTATGAAAGGCAAGAAACAGCTATTATTTGAAGTTAGCCACTAAGTTTGGGGGAGATTTGTCATGTTGCCATAAATAACTAACACAGGCGCCTGCCTACCTTTCTGCTGGTAGAACAAACTGGCACATCCTCCTAGGAGCCTAGCAACTTAGTACTGAGTATTCAAAGTAATACATTCATGAGCTGCTCCTCGGACAGTCTACTTCTAGAAGTTTCCTAACAAAAATACTCACATAAATTCAAACCAGAGGACGTACAATATATTTATCAGAGTATCCTTAAAATCGAAATGATTGGAAACAACCTAAAAGCCCATGCAAATTATAACATTCAACAGAATATTGTGCTGGCCAAAGAAGAATGAGAGTATTCTTTGTATAGTGATATGGAAAGAATCTACAATGTAAATTTTAAACAAAACAATAAAAAGTAAGATTCAGGGTTTGGGCACAATGGCAGTTGTGAAAGAGGGCAGAAATGGACATCTGTTCATAATTGCATGAGTATGTATAGTGTTTCCTTGCAGTCGCCCAAGGAGCATTTGACCTCAACTCTGGGGAGACTGGATGGCAAGAAAGAAGAGTATGTGAGTGGGGAGACGGATGGGCAGTGGAAGCTCACTGCATGTTTGTACCCCTTTACCGCCTTTCAATTTCATGCCGGGTGAGTATATAACTTGATCAAAAATAAATAAAATTAATTTAAAGTGAGAAATTTCTAGCAATTATGTTGACTTTATCGAGGCTGTTTGGACTTTTAGTTAGAGAGGGCTCTTCCTTCTGAGCCACAGTAGTCCTGAGGATTCAGGAAGTTTTCCTTCTAGAGCCTGCATTCATGGGTTAGGAGGTTAAGGGAATCGGTTTCCTTGTATAAAATGTCTGTAAGTGCTCGTGCCTAAAACTCATTTGTCCTGGAAAGCACCCTGCCAGGCTGGGTCCACTTTCTCATTTCTTCTCTCCCCAAAGACAAGTCAGAAATTCGCACATCTTGCATTTTATTCTGGTTTGTTCCCCCAGGGCGGAAAGACCTCCTGAAGGTCAAACAAAGGAACAATTCAAAACATTGGCATTGGTCCTGAGAAACAGCAGCTTTAAAGATTGGGAAATAAATCCTTTTGCAAGTTCATTTCTTGCCAAAGAGAGTTTCCAAGTTTTGCTTCAAAAAACTTGAAAGATGGACTGAGTTGTCAGCTGATAGAACATTAAAAATTATTTTTGATAATGGGTCACTAGAACCATTTTTTATGTATAACTTAGAACTTCAGAGACATGAATGACATTGTGATAAGAAAATTCCTTCCATTAACATCTGCTTATTTATAAAACAATGTTCCTCAGCACTGACATTGTTAAAAACAAAGAATGGAATAAAATTCATGTGTACTCATACTAGTCCATATGTAACTGAATTTGCTTTAAAAACAAAGCAGCTTTCTTCATTTTACTAAGAGATAGGTTCTTAATAAAATTAAACTTTTGTGTTTAATAATTATAGTTGGTCAAACAATTACAGTGGTAATTCCATCTAAATATTTTTTAAACTTAGGACCGGAAATATTTTAAATTTCAATTTGTTTACGTATTGTTATTTGCAGTATTTGTTGTTTGCATTTGTTTTGTTCCATCAAAGAATGACAGAGCAATTTTTTAAAAAGACTTTAAAGCATTCAGATATATATATATAAAATCAGGAGCATGATTCTTTTGGTGAAATAGAATGAATTGAATTCCAAGTGAAAAAGGAAGAGTGTGAAGTAATTTCTTGATACAGTTTAAAAAATAATAGTGGTAGATACAAAATAGTTATTTGGATACATCTTAAGGAATGATGTAACTAGGTTTTTCAAACCATTTTAACCCCTATTTATGCATGTTGTTGGAAAATCTTTTAAACAACATAAAACTGCCCAGGCAGTAGATAGATTTTCAAAAACTTTTAAGGCATAAACAAACAAATAATTTTGCTATCACCTTAGAGACTGTCTGGATCAGCTCTCTTTAGAAATGAAAAATCCATCCATCAAAGCCTAAGTCCCTTTTCTAAGGTCACTGAGTAACCAAAGGGACCAGACCCTGCGCTCCTGTCTGCTGCTCTGGCCTCGGATCTAATCCAGGCAGCTTACTGTGCAGGGTGAATCCCTGCGGGACTCTGCAGAAATGACTGAGTCACAGAGAGCGAAAGGAACCCCAGTGGTGTGCACTTGGGAGTGGAGAGGAATCCCAGGGAACAAATGCTGTTCCCCACATATGGGGGCTATGTGGGCTTTTGATGGCCCCTTAAGAGCACCCTTCATTTCCTTCCCATCTTTTCAGCCCCTCGCTCCGTGGAACTCCTGCTTTCCTGTGCCCATCAGGCCCCCTCTCTCTGAGCCGCCTTACTCCCACCGTCTCTGAGGCCTGCAGCAGGGAATGGCACAAAACCGACATTCGGCACTTCCTTAACTCTGCCTGGACAGGTTACGTTGGAGCCTTCTCTTTTCTCACCCTACACCTGCTTTCTGAGTTTGCTCAAACTCATCTGGCTTCAGGTAGAGTTACTTTAGATTTTATTTTCTAAATTAGCACACATTAGAAAGATAAAGGGGTGCTATTAATAACTATGGCAAGAAAACAGAGGAATCACAACCATCCTAGGATTTGTAGTCGCCTTAGCGGTGGAGCCACTGGTGAGAAAGGAAGGAAGGATAAACTTGTTCAAAATATTGGGTTAGATTGCGGGGCATATGGTCAGCGGCTTCAGAGCTGCAGACACATCAGGGAGATCTGGTCTGGAAATGGCCTTTGTCACGGTAAGACCCAAAAGAGAGGGGGCGTGTATTGGCAATGAATTTTGGGTGGCCTTTGTCTAGTACTGCGGGACACCCAACATTGTCATGGTGGAGCCAGCAGTTATCTACTTAATGTGATGTGAGAGCACAAAAAATTCCAGAAAGGCATATGTATAAAATATATGTATTTCTGATAACTTCTACCATAGCTGATATTTCCCAAATTAAAGTTGTTGCTTAGGCCTTCTGCAGACTGCTGCAATTTTACCTGGGTGCTACGCCTTGGCAGGAATATCATAGATCCATCCTTCTTGTAGAGAAGTAACATGAGAACGTGGGTCATAGGACACATAAGTTTCACACTGGGGACTAGAGATGACATAGGAAAAGATTGTGAACGAAAGGTACTGAGCTGAGCTTGTTGGGAAGAGGAGACCCTGCGGACCGCAGCTTCTGGAGCAGTCATTCTGTGTGTCTTGTTCCCCCCAAATGCCCTTCCTATAGCCACTGAAGTGGGCGTGAGGTGAGAAAGAAGAAATAAAGATAGGTAGAAATGAAAGAAGGAAGATCGTAACTAAAAATTACACTTTTAAAGAGATTACAACTTCTGGGACAGTTAAAGTTAGCCCAGGTGACCCCTATCAGCACTTCTTGAGTTCATTAGGCTCCCTTTTTTCAGACTCATCACATCCAAATCCCTTAAGGACACTGTAAGTTAGTACGTTGGCTTAGTTGCAAAATGAAGAGTAGGAACTTGATCTTAAAATAAGGGAACAGACTGAGAGAATTCAAAGGATGCTTAAATTCTCTCTCTTTAAGAACAACTGGGCTCAAACCTGTAAAATGGGCCAGTACCCTTTTGGGGGCACCTTTTCCATAGGTTTCCATCCTTCAAGAGAAACACAAATGTTCCCAGTTCTAAAAGAAAGCACCTCTCTCTCGAGGGTTCACACTCCGTTTCTTAGAACTTTTAAAATTTTGCCTTTTAAGTCCCTTTATGCCTCTTATTGGCAGGTCCTAAAAATTCTTTTTCCATCATGGGAGTCCGCAAACCTGGGAACTTACGGTATGGCTAGCGAGGGCCTAAGTCCTCCGCCTCTGCCTCCGCAGCCTCCTCAGACCCTGCCTGCTGACCCGCACAATCTTCCTCCCTGCTTCACCCACATGCAAGGTGTGGCCGCCTGTGGCCACTCGAAATGTGTCTGGAAGGGCCATACAGGGCTGGACTGCAGCTCCGCGGCGTGGCGCCTGATTAGCGTGCACGAGGCCTGGATTGTGCCAGAAATCCTTGTGCTCATTCAGGTCTCCTTGTCGGCTAGTGCGTCATCGTGCGTTCTGCATCCAGACTTGGTAAGAACCTACAAACGGGCTGGCAGAATCACTGCGATCACTGCACCATGAGCACGGCCGAGAGCCACGCTCTCAGCGTCCTGACTGCAGGTTTAGCGGCTTGGTCCTTTTCCCACAGAGACCAACGCCAGCAAATTTCCTCGTCCTTGTAGAGGGGATTATTGGGTCACTCCGCCCATGCATGTTGAGAAAATACTCATTGACAACTATACGCCGTTTTCGCCTTTAGCAAGGTCTCTCTGAGTAAGTCCCTCAAAGGTGGATTCCTCACCCACCTTGCAGCTCTGCTCTCTTTCTCCTGTTCTACACGCCAGCGTGGCCTCCTCTGTGGTCCTTGACTGCACCCACCGCCGCTTCGCTCGGGACTTCCTTCTCCTGAGATCTTCACATCGCTCGTTGATGATCATCCCTCAGGCTAAGGCTGACTTTCTTAGACTTCCTTTATTCCCTCATATAAAGTGGCCTCCCCGGTCAGTCTCTCTCACACCATCTTATTTCCCTGGTAACACAGCACAGCCTGTAATCATCTTGTGTAGTTATGATACAGTTTTCAGGTACATGTATAATTTTATATGCTTATGTACTTTTCATCATACAATCACGTCCCCTTCTCTAGAATATAGGTCCCACAAGGCAAAGGCCAAGTCTAACTTTTCGCTGCTCTATTCCTAGTGTCTGGTGCACATGTGCTCAATAAATATCACTTTATGAATAAGATGAATAAGCAGATGTTACTAGGAATGCTTGATCTGTGTCTATGCCCATTTGGCATTTCTCCCATGTAATTTCAGCAAGAATTCATTCTAGAAGCTTACTTTAGTTACTTTTCTAGAGCCAATGGTTTGCAAGAGAGCAGATTTAATACAAGATATTGCAAGTCACAACATTCACACACACAAGCCAAATGCAGGAAGGGTGCAGAGTGTCTATCTATGTGCTGGAGACCAAAAAGATCCAATCAAGGGCTGGGAGCCGACAGCAATGTCCCATGTACGTTCGCGTCTGCACTAAAAGGCTGAAGAAATCTACATTGGAACCAGGATACGATGCTCGCAGCAGAGATGAAGACCAGAGCTCCCCTGAAGCAACAGCAGCCAACCTGAGCAAAACTCTGAGCTCCTCCTGTGTCGAGAACAGCTGAGTTAATTCAGGGACACCAGCCGCAGCAGAGCTTCTCCTGGGAAACGGCCGGCAACTATCTTCTGCCCTCGTTCTCCGTTGTGTTGGGGATAACCTTTAAGTGGATCTTCTACACGCAGAACCACACTGACGCAGTCCAGCTGGGTGTTCCTGCTCACACTGGCCACAATAAGTCCACCACGAATCGACAGTCAATCCCTTGCTCACCTAATTGGCAGCACCTATGTGACAGAAAGGACCATCATGTACTGGGCGGAGTCTTCCAACCTGTCTGCCTCAGCAAAGGGGCAATCAAGCTTGTGTTAGGCAAACTTGCCTGGTCCAAATCCTCCAATCTACATATAAAATGCTCAATATTTTTTTAAAAAAGAAAATCCCAAACTCGAATCCAATTTTAATGAAGCAGTTATGAGGAAGCATAGTATGTAGGATTATTTAATTGGAAAATACATCAAGCAAAAGAAAAAACTAAATCTTACTTCACAAGATGCACAAGATACTCAGTAATTATTCATTCTCAAGAGAGCCCAGAGGCTCCAGCACATGTTTATCCCGAGGAGATTTCAACGAACTCTGGCATCTCAGAAGTTAGATACTTAGACACTATTGTCTGTTTTACTTTATTTTTAAAATATCTACTTTCATTTCTGTCTTATGACCATGATGCTGGTCCCTTTAAAGCGAGAATTCTCTGAGGTCTGGTCAAAATGAAATGAGCTAAGGGCCAAGAGGTGGAGGAGAAATCTTAGAAACACAGAATAGAAAAGAAACTTGAAGATCAGATTTTTCAAGAGCAAAACCATTTTTAGATTTCTATTGAAACAATACAAACAAATCCAAATTATGAAATTCTATATAAACACATTTTTTACTCTGTAAGAAAATATCCAAGCTAAATACAAAATCATAAGTGAAGACTGGAAATGAAGAGCTCTCTGGCATCAGTTTATATCATCAGGAAAGAATTGAAAATTCCTAAAGTGTGACTAATTTTGGCAGTTTTTGTCTCATACTCTAATGTAGGAAAAAGAGTTTTAATATCCCAATATTGGCATAAGAGCTGCATAAATCGCCCTGGGACTGAGATATGCATTTTTAACCCTGGTGATGTAATGATGTTACACAATTCAGTTGACTCCTTACTCTTTTTTTGGAGGGGTGCTGGGGATTGAACTCAGGGCCTTGTACTTCCCTGCCTAGCAAGCTCTTTACCACTTGAGCTAAATCCCCAGCCCCCTTACTCTTTTTTAAAACTAGGATTCGAGTAACAATACACTGTCTAACTGAAACTCACTGAGGAAAGCCAGAATCATGGAACAAAATATAAAAAGTACTTGCTTGAAGGTGTCTGAGAGCTGTCAGGATTGTAAAGAAGCCCCAGCCGCTGGACAGAGGAGCGGGGACAGAGGCCCTGGAGATGGAGATGTTTTTCCCCGGGAACTTTTGCCAACTCTGAAGGAAGGTTTGAGAAGCTAGAGGCCAAAGGGAACTTCTGACAGACTTATTTTCTCAGAAGCCCAATCTAGTACTCACCACAGGGATGTCTGGTGAACCCCACTGCTGCAAATTGGGACCCCAATTTATACTCTAGGGATTAGATGAACCGTGGTCAGGAGAGCCTTAGGGAGTAAAGCGCAACTGCGGATAAACTTCTCTCTGAAACTCATGGAGCTGGTCCAGATTGGTGGTACTCCTCTCTGAAGGAGAAGACCATGCTAGACCTCAAATCAGCACTACAAACAATACTGCAGACACAACACTGGGCAGACAGTAAAAACAACCAGGCGCATGCTGGGAAAGACCACACAAAAACCAAGAACTGAAACAGCAGAGGGTGGACTCAGACCCGCAGGAGTGTCAGGCACAGGAGCTGTCCCTGAAAGACTGACTGCTTGCTGCGTTCAAGAAGATAATGAAAAGATCTTGTAACATTGGCAATGACTGAAAACATAAAAAAGAAAAAAATAATATAATTAATAGTTTTTTTGCAGCACTGGGGATGGAATCTAGGACCTTGCCAGCACCAGGCAAGCACTCTACTACTGAGCCACATCACCAGGCCTAATTTTATCTTATTTTACTTTGTTTCATTTGTAGTGCCGGAAGTTGAACCCAGGGCCTTGAGCACGTTAGGCAAGCACTCTGCCACCCAGGTAACCCCCAGCCCAGGGAAATATTTAGAAGTGAAAACAAGAAGAAATCAAGAACTCAACAGATGGGTTTAACAATAATTTGACATAGATGAAGTGGGGAATTGCTCAAATGACAGATGGGTAAGAAAAAGTAATTCAGAGTGAATTATTGCAGCTTGTATTGTCAAACTACAACAGGCCAAGAATTAAAATATACAACCACCATAGCATATAAGGGATAAGTGGGGAAATAAATAGAATGAAAGCGCTCTAAGATCCTTACATTGTCCAGGAAGAGAGTTAAAACAACAATCATGTTGATTTATGGAGAATACACTTATTATCTACACACAAAAAAGGGCATAACTTCCAAACTAGGAGAGGGAAAAATGAAATGCTAATAATTTTCAAAAATCCAAGCTAGGAGCTGGGGATTTAGCTCAGTGGTAGAGTGCTGACCTAGCAAGCGCCAGGCCCTGAGTTCGAGCCCCGACATCGCCTTCCACTCCCAAATCCAACCCGGGTGTGTTGTTGCACTCCTGTAATCCAAGCACTCCGGGAGGCTGAAGCAGGAGGATCACAACTCTGAGCCCAGCTGGGCACTTAGTGAGACCCTGTCTCAAAGCAAAAGATTAAAAAAGGTCTGGGGCACAGCTCACCGGGAAGGTCTGGGGTACAATCTCTAGTTTCTTTCCCTCATTCTTTCTCTCCCTCTCTCTCTCTCTTCAAAATAAAAACAAAGAAAGTAAAAAAGAATTTAAATCAAATCAGAGCAATAAGACTACCTATGAATTCAGAAATGTTAAAAGTAAATAGCTAAAGGAATACTTTATAATGCCAATGTAAAGAAAATGAGTATTGTTTCACTAATACCCTATAGAGGTACATTTAATGGTAAGATATACATCTTATTAGGAAGCTATGACAATTCTAAAATTCATATCCACCCAAAAATATATCATCGAAATAAAGTAAAAATTGACAGAATAAAGTGGGAAAATAGGCAAAAAAAAAAATTTCAGTGAGAGTTTTTAAAATTAGTACGTGTTTGCAGGACATAAGATTTACATTCATCTTGGGGAATAGGTACATGTACTTAACATACCTTAATTATTTTTTTTAACATACCTTAATTATTTTTATTTCCCTTCCCCTTCCCTCCTTCCCCCTCCCCCATCTCTGAATCCCCTTTCTATTCACAAAAGATCTATCTTCCTGTTTGTTTTTTATTGTCTACTTTCTATTTTGCTTTTGGAATTATTTATAGTTCGGCTTTCTCGTGTAAGAGAAGTTATGCAATACTTAATCTTCTGTGTCTGATTTATTTCATTTAACATTATGGTCTCAAGGTGCATCCATTTTCCTACAAGTGAGTCAGTCTTATCCTTCTTTAGGGAATAATAGTTCTTTATTATGTGTAAACACCATATTGCCTTTATCCATTGGTCAGTGGACAGGATAGGCAGACAAAAATCAGCGAGCACATCTATGACATCAGCATTCAACAACTGCAGGGTATATATGCTTTTAATGCAGATACGAAAAATTGATCATATGCTGAATCGTAACACAAGTCTCTACAAATTTCCAAGGACTGAAACTGTAGAGCGTATGCCCTGACCACACTGCAGATAAACATAAATTAGCGACAAAAAGATTCTAGAGAAACTGTTATGCATGGAAATTAAGAAGTGTCCTTCTAAATAACACTTGGCTCCTAGGAAAATTACAATGGAAATGAGAAAGTTAAAAAAAAAAAAAGAAATGAGAAAGTATTTTAGACATCACGAAATGAATGAAAATGTGGTATGTCAAGATATGGGGAAATTCTCAATTTAAAAATGTTGGATATTATCCTGCTAGGGAACAGCTAACTTTGACTCACTAAAAACTCCCATGCTCCCCCCTGCCTTCCCCGAATCTATCCTTTTTCTCCACTCCCCACCTTTCCAAATACGTATAGCATTTTGGTTAAATCGGTGTTCACTAGATATATCATTTTGACTATGTAAATATTTTTCACCACACGTAAATGGGATACATGTTGTGGGCCATTCTTTTATCTCTTGTATACTCAATTTATTTTCTTGTACCTTTGCTAGCCCCAAAACCTCTTCACTGCAGCTGCCAATGCCATCAGCTAAGAGTTAATGAAAAACGTTCACCGTCCAGACTGCCAGGGCAAAAGCTTCCTTTAGCTGATGCAAACAAGGTGGGAAGAGATGTGCATACACAAGAGCAATCCTGGGGGATATAAAAAGGGAACTTAAAAATAATAACAAGCAATAGATGCTCTCGAAGTGTGTGGGAATAGCCTTCCTTAAAACCATAAATTTGGGGCCTGGGGCTGTGTGCTTGTGATCTCAGCTGCTCGGGAGGCTGAGGCAGGAGGACTGCAGGTTTGAGGCCAGCTTAGGCAATTGAGTGAGACCTTTTCTCAAAATGAAATTTCAAAATGGCTGGGGATATGGCCCAATCATAGTGCACTTGTGTAGATATTGGCTATGAAGACAAGAGTCAGGGTTTTATTTTTCTCCTGTCTCTATGAAAGCAAGAAATGTCACCACTATTCATGATTTCGCTCATTTAGCACATATTTACAGGACATTAGTGAGTATTAAGTGTCAGGTTAAAGGCAGAAAGTTCTCTCAAAATGAACTTACAGCCTTGTAAGGGGCACAAATACAAAAAGGCAATGATGAAAATGTAATACAGCTATACTGCATGGATCCGGGTGCTAGAGGGCACCAGGAGGGAAGGCCCTCAGAGTAGGCCGAGTGGGTGCCCAGAGGCTTCCAGAAAAACTCTCTTCTAAAGTGGTACCTCAAGTATAAGGATTTGTGGCACCACGACTGTGGAAAAATGTTAAAACGACCCCCTAAATTGACCCCGCTGATTCATAAGACCTAAACAATTGTGTGCTCTGTTTCCCCAAAGCAGGAGGGAGAGAGAAGTCAATCGGCTCATTGCCGCTAAAACTTATGAAGGTTTTTGCTGAGACTCTTTTGGCTGTTTCGTTGTCATCTCCTAAAGGGTTGCCGCCCACTCATCTGCTTTGATCCGCTTCCCTTTACCCATGATGCAGCAGGACCTCAAAACACTACTTGGGAATTCGAGGCGAGTCTGTGGTGAGGAAGGCTGGGAACAGCTCTTCAGAACTTGCTCAGAAAATGTCCTCAGAAGATAAGTATCCAAGTCCAGCTTTTGGCCAATTTTAACGATCACACAGATATAAACCACTTTCTATTCCTGATCTGTTTCCTTGGACCTCTCTCGCCATTAATCACAGGCTGGATGGATTCTGAGGCTCTAGGCCAAAGTAAAAATGCTGTGGGGCGTGCAAGTGCCGCAGCAGACTGGCAGGGTGTTACTGAGTGCATTTTATTAGCTCAGATTCCCCCTGGTCTGCCCCTGTGGCCCGTGGTGAGGTTTTCTCGTTTCCATGGAGAAACCCCAGAGCGGCTGAGGTTTCTAATACGGCTTCCTTTCTTTGGGTGCTTCCCTTGGAAATCCGTGGTGAGGTTTTTCTGGGACTTGGTTTTCAGATGACAGGGCGTCCTTTGGATTGTCTTCCCCCGAATGTAGTACCAGTTCTCTCCGTTCTGGGGAAGGTGGCGTTGGAGTTGGCCAAATACCATGGCTGCCTCTAGGAGCCAGATTTCTTGGACTTGAGGTTTAAACTTTGTCAGGAATAAGACAATTCAATTCTCTATCAGCTGACTGGACAAGCGAACTGAGGTTGAAAACTGAAGGGAAATGTTCTGGGGCAGTCAAACTAGAAATAAATAAATAAAAGCAACCCAGCTTCAACTTCCTAAACCTTTCAGTAGAAGAATGTTAGCTCAAACAGGAGAATCGCCTGCATTTTCCGTCGTATGCGTTGGCGTGGCCTTAGCGGGTGCCCTTTTCCCCCAAACCAGAGCCATCTCTACTCACGTGTACTCTATAGGAAGTGGTTCTCCTGGCTCACTCGTTTTTCTTCAAATTCCATGTAAGGGAGAGAATCAGTCTTACTTCTTCTTTTCCAAGCAAAGCTTGTACTTGGTCACAGCTAGAAACTAACAAGTAGGATGGAAGAAATTATGTGAAGTGCAGGCGAACCTGAGAATTACTTACTCATGGAGAGAATCAAAGGTCATTAGGAAACCAGGCGGTATTTGTGGATGAGCCAGGTACAGGTGGGCTGTCCTCAGCATGACCCAACAACTCACACATGTCTGGGCGGTCCAGAGGACGTGACGAGGGGCAGGCAAGGGGCAGAGGGGTACTGTTCCCTTGGCAGCCATCTTCCGAGGTCATGAACACACTTGGGTTGCTTTGTTGTCTCAGCCTGGTGGGTGGTCTCTCAGCCTCCAGCTCCACCAGCTGCACAACCGGCCCACCCCTTGCTTATGGCCTCTGCCAGAGTATTTATTGGGAGCCCTGCCTCTTTCGGAGATTAAATTGCTAGGACTTTATAACTAAAGACTTCATTAGCTTCTTGTTGCAAATGTCCGTGGCTAATGGGACTTCAGGCCTGTACTATGTACGGCATTGGATAGCTTACCACCAATCTGTCTCAGCTCTCCTCTCACCCTTGTGCCCGCCACACCCCCCTTCCAACTAGTCTACCAAGTGGGAGTCAGTTCCCGAGTTCAAATGTTTCAAACGAAGCAACAAACAAACAGAAAACTCCCTGGGTCTCTACACTGATCTTCGTGAATCTGTAGTGTGGCTGAAACTAGGCTGGAAAGTGTAGCTATCTGACGTCCACAGATCGGCTTTTAATTGTCTTCTATCCTTAGCTCATCCCATAAGTAAAGGGAGCATTTCAGAGGATAAAGGTGGACTTTGCCTGTGGCCTGTCCTTCAAGACTGTCACGCTAAGGAGTCTACTAGCAGCAATTTTGGGGCAGAGGAAGGAAGCTGTGAGGAAGGAGGGTGGAGAGATGTGCTCAGAGCTGCCAGGGAAGTTAGGATATTGTGCTCATGAGATCTGAACATTTTTTCCTAGAAAGGGTTATTCTGCGGTCTCATTTGAGCAAAATTTTCTTTTCTAATTCCAATTGTATGAGAGAATTAATCAAAACCACTAATATGTGAATACCAGTTTGTTTCACAGAATATTCTAAGTGCTTCCCATGCATTAACTCATTTGCTCCTCACATGGTGGCTGTACCTCAAAATCTGTCTCCTTTTCCTAGAGTTATAGCTGGAACATGGCTGTTCAGCCTGGGACAACATTTCCCAGCCTGCCTTGAAGCTGGGGCAGTCACGTGACTATAGCTTCTCCAGTGGAATGTGGGCCAGGGATGTGCCCCTCTCAAACCAGAGTCCCTGGAGCTGACCCTCCCTGTTAGCTCCTCTTCCCCGTGGGCTGACTTGGTGGAAAGTGGAGCAATGTTATGTACACACCGACCCACAGCACCTGTCCTAGATGGTTTGGTCACCAGGAAGCCGGGTTCTGATGCATCAAGGAACCAGCCTGTCACTTCCATTGTCTTCAGTTCTTTGTACCCTTAATAAAAGAAAGAATTCAGTCAAAATACATAGGTGGCCATGCAGCGGTACAGATGGACTGCATCGTAAAGCAGACATGGAGAGAGTTACACCTTCAAGGGAGATGGCAGGTGGACAGTGTCACAAACCCATCTGCACTGAGTGTGAGTTTGGATGAGTTTTTATGCACACAAAATTCTTCCTGGGGCTCAGGAAACTATAGTGATTATGGTCCCCATTGACATTTCTCTTAGGGGTACTTTGGCATGTCCTTATCTTGAAATGTCTTCCTTGTTCTTTACAGGGCGTCAGGCTTCCCTGAGGGGCCTTAGTTATATAAGAAACTTAGAGAATAAATTTGCTATCGCTGATTCCAATTGAAATCAGGTCTTAGACCACGGAGGAGGGCCATAGAGAATGCTCCCCTTTCTGATATCCCCAGGATGCAACCCAGCGAGAGTGCTGACAACCAAGCATGCCGTGTGGCTCATTGGGAAACAGACGGCCAGTGGCCAGACGGGAAGGAACGTGCACAACGCAGAACCTTAAATGTCATTGTCCTCTGTGTGATCACTTGAGGTCTGAGAGCTAACAAGCAATTATAAATGTATTAGACATTGAAGTCTTTGTTTTTTCACTATTACTGGCAAAGCACGAAGTTTTGGATGCCCCCCCCGCCATACTTCATCCCTCCGGCCAGCCAGTGGCAGACTACCTGCCTAATAGTTTCACAACAGAGAAACAAATGGCTTTCTGCTTAGCCCCCCATATCAGGGATGTTTGTTAGTTTGTGTGACTTTAACATACTTAGTGGCGACATTCCAAGGTGAGTTTTTTTAAACTCCATTTTACTGAGGATAACACTGTAGCTCAGAAAAATTAGATATTTTGTCTAAAGTCAAGCAGTGAATGATTAGCAGCACTGGGATTCAAATCTAGGTTTCCTGAACAATCTGAGATGATAGAAGTCAAACCATCAGGTCCCGGAGGGAAGAGTAAATTGGCCAGCAAAGTGCACTGAAGAGACTTTTCTTCTTTTTTTTCTTTTCTTTTTCTTCTTCTTCTTCTTCTTCTTCTTCTTCTTCTTCTTCTTCTTCTTCTTCTTCTTCTTCTTCTTCTTCTTCTTCTTCTTCTTCTTCTTCCTCTTCCTCTTCCTCCTCCTCCTTCTTTTCTTCTTCTTTTCTTCTTCTTTCTTCTTCTTCTTCCTCTTCTTCCTCTTCTTCTTTTCTTCTTCTTCTCCTTCTTCTTTCTTTTCTTCTTCTTTTCTTCTTCTTTCTTCTTCTTCCTCTTCTTCCTCTTCTTCTTTTCTTCTTCTTCTCCTTCTTCTTCTTTCTTTTCTTCTTCTCCTTCTCCTTCTCCTTCTTCTTTCTTCTTTCTTCTTCTTCTCCTTCTTCTTCTTTCTTTTCTTCTTCTCCTTCTCCTTCTTCTTTCTTCTTCTTCTTCCTTCTTCTTCTTTTCTTCTTCTTTCTTCTTCTTCCTCTTCTTCCTCTTCTTCTTTTCTTC
>PVJO010021894.1:0-10068 GCA_004026905.1 Hystrix cristata | reverse complement strand
CTTCAGCTTCTCACACCAGAGAAACAATGCAGTATTTAAACATGTGTGTCCGATTTATTTCACTTAAGAGTATGTTCTCAAGATGCATCTGTTTACCTAGAAATATCTCAAATTTATCATTCTTTATGGCAGAGTAGTACTCCCTTATATAAAAAAAAACACATTTTCTTTATCCATTCCTCGGTTGATGGGCATTTGCGATGTTTCCAAGATTTAGCTATTGTAAACTGTGCCACTATAAATGTGGGTGTGCATGTATCACTGTGGTTTGATGGTTTAAATTTTGGGGGGAAGTTACCAAGAAGGGGAATAGCTAGGTCAAATGGAACCTCCTGTCCTAGTTCCCTGAGGAATTTCCACGTTGATTTCCATAGTGGTTGCACCAGTCTACATTCCCACCAGCAGTGGAGAAGGGTTCCTTTTTCTCCACAGCCTCTCCAGCATTTGTTATTGGCTGATTTGTTGATAATAGCCATTCTTTCTGGAGTGAGATGGAATCTCAGGGTTGTTTTAATTTGCATCTCTCGAATGACCAGTGATGTTGAACATTTTTTCATATGTTTATTTGCTGTTTCTACTTCTTCATCTGAGAAGTATCTGTTCATTTTGGTTGCTCACTTTTGGATTGGGTCTTTAAATTTGGGGGGTCTGATTTTTTTGAGTTCTTTATATATTCAAGATGTCAGCTCTTTGTTGGAGGAACAGCTGGCAAAACTTTTTTCCCACTCTGTGAATTGTCTCTTCGTTGGTGGTTTCTTTTGCTGTGCAAAACCTTTTTAATAAGATTAGATCCCAGTTGTTGATTCTTTGTGATATTTCCTGGGCAATTTGGGATTTGTTCATAAAGTCCTTGCCTACATCTATGTCTTGAAGAGTTTTACCTATTCTATCTTCCAACAGATTTAGTGTTTCTGTTTTAATACTTATATCTTTGATCCACTTTGATTTTAGCTTAGTGCATGGGGAAAGATATGGGTCTAGTTTTAACCTTCGGCATGTAGAGAGCCAGTTTTTCCAGCACCATTTATTAAAGAGGCTATCTTTCTTCCATTGAGGTTGTTTGGCCCCTTCGACAACATTTTATCATTATACAAACACTTTCATACAACTAGTTTATTTGACTCTCATAAATACCTTGAGAGATATGTATTCTTATTCTTGTTCTACAGATAAAGAGATTGAGGTGTGGGCAACTTAGATATCTTCATCACAGCTAATAAGGATTGGTTCTAGGATGTGAACAGATTTTTTTTTTCTCTACATCTTCTACCCATCCCATTATACACGCATTAAAGGAACTCTCTCAGGTGTTAATTCCAAAACTCAACTCATATTAGCTCAGGCAAAAGACAGAAAAATAAACAAAATCCCAAACAAAACACATCCTCCTCTATGTCCATTCACATCACTGGTCCAAAGCATGGCTGACATCAAACTGCTTGTTCTCTCCCATGGCTAGCAGTCTTCTTCCATGTTGTCAGAGGGAAATGGAACTAAATACAGCTCAAACTTGTGGCTTCCAAGGTTGGCAACCCCATAAGAAAGACTGAGTTATTGCTTCATTATATATAAGTCCTGGAGAGAGCCCTTGATTGGCCAGCTCGGGTCCGTGCCTTCCCCATGGACCATCTTTGAAGCCAGAGGGAAGAGCAAGACACTGTAATTGGCAGCCCCACTAGAACCAGGGGGCATGGGCAGCAGGACAGGATGCGTGTCCATGGGAAGAGGAGGAGGGCGGATGCAGACTCCTGAAGGGGTACTGGATAGACAGAATACCTGCACTATGGGAGGGAGGCATGGCGGAACTGGCAGCAGCATTCCTTAGTTTTGAAATCTCAGTCTCACTATGTACATGCCCTTGTGTACTGTGGTCCAAAAAGCTACACTCTGCCATTTGTCTGTTCTTACACAGCCCTCTCCAGGACTTCTCACAGTTCCCTTTTAATTGCAGCCTCTGGGGCCACCTGGGGTGCCCACATACTGGCTCCTGTCTCGGCAGCAAGGTCCCCAGATTTAAGGGATAAGGTGAAACGACTGCACACAGTTACATGGGTTATCCGGATGTCTTGTGTGTGGGGTTATACATATGCTTATTATCTGTCTCCTGCGTTTTTCTCTGGGGACCGAAATGCATTTTCATGACAGCCCCTTAACAAGAAAGGGACACTAACAAAAAGCCAGACACATCTTCTGTCTGCCTCTGGCGTGCAGAGGTTTTTGGCCGTGCTCTCGGCCAACCCCCCCAGCCCGACTGCTGTGTGGTGGACGTGAGCGTCGGAGAGCACCAGGCCAAGCAGCAAGCGGTCAGAGTGGCCCAGCCTGCCGGAGCTTGTCACCCGGCTTGTGACCCCGTGCCGAGACTACAGACATATCTGTTCATATTTTGCATTAAACAGTGGCTTTAAACTTTTACATTAAAAAAATTAAACCCACAATAAAACATACATCCACACTGAACTGGTACACACACACACATGCACACATAACCCAAAGTATTTCCTAGAAAACACCTCTTTACCTTATTCTGCATGTTGTCCTCTGATACCTTCTGCTCAATTTTATTCCATTTTTAAAAACTTGTTGGGTGCACCCACTAAGTGGGGCTCCTGGCAGTTTGCGACGGGAGAGTGCTTATCCGCCCAGCCTGTGTGGGTCCCCAGGGCGTCACCGCCTCAACAGGGCTGCCTTCCTGCCACACGCTTCCAAAACCCCGCGTCTTGGCCCAGGACTGAGCGGCTGGGCCAGGATGGCCAGGAACGCCCACCAGCCACCGTCTCCCTCTCCACACCTGCTCAGCTGTGCGTGTCCCTCCCACGTCAGGCCAGCACAGAGGCCCGTGGCTGTTCCACGCAGCCGGCAGCCACCAGCTCATCACCTGCTGCCTCAGCCGAGTCACTAACACATTTTCTAACGTTTCCAATCCAGAGGTCCAGGCTACCACTCGTGACCCCCATCCTGATTCTGCCCTTGAAGCCAGATGGGTGGCTCTCTTTTCCACAGATGGCTTGGTCCAAGACCCTTGAAAAGGCAGCAACATCCATGTTGTCCTGAAGCCCCCCACCCCTAGATCCTTCCATTTATAAAAGTGGGGTTCCAGGGCCCTCCACATTTGATGAGCTGTTTTTGACAAACTCTCATTCATCAGCATTCTTTGGGAAATGTGCATCTCTTTTTTGATTTCTTCACTGTTAAAAAGAGCTTATATTGTCTGATGGGGATGAAATGTAGGTTGCTGAATAAGTTCTGAAAACTGGCGATAGTTGCACATCACTGTGAATGCACTTAATGCCACTGAATTAAAAATAGTTAAATAATAAATTTTATGTTATATATAGTTACCATAATTTTTAAAAAGAGAAAACGGGTTCACTTGAGCATCCCCAAGATTTCTTCCCGTGTTTGTAAGCCCTTCGCCTCTGGATCCCACACTGCTTTGGCTTTGAAGGCGCAGAGCTGGGCCCAGCTGTGCGCCTCCCAGGGAAAGTAGTCGCCAAGCTGGGGGAGACCTCGGCCGGTGTAGCGCGCCTGCTCATTCGACCTGGTTCCCACTCTTTACCCACACGTCCTGGAACCGCATGGTGTGCTGAAGTCTGGTGCCCCCCGCGGTGAACCCGGAACAGGGACCTGCTTTACCGGCTGGGTTCCTGTTGGGCGTTTAGATTCAGCATCGCTTCTGCAGCCAGCCTAACCTGCAGGTTATCCAACGTCCAACTCCAAAGACGACCCAGGCACGAGCCTTGAGGAATTCCTTCCCTACTTCCTGGTTTCTAAAGTTCTTCTATTTTAAAAACTTATATTTAAAAAAATTTAATTGACACATAATAATTGTGTATATTTGTGGCATATATTATGATAATCTGATGCATCTATACAATGTATAAGTCTAATCAGTGATGACTATTTCCATCTCCTTCAACATTTATTATTTCTTTGTGTTGGAAACCCTAAACTCCTTTGAAAATGTTTCTCTTCCTGCTGTTTACTTCAGGACAGAGAGCTGTTGGGGCAGGGCTGGGAAGCACCCAGGTGGGCTTTGAAGTCTTGTCTCTCAATTGGGAAGCAGCCTCCTCCCTTCCTTTTGAAAGGTGGAGGAAAGAGGAAGTAAACAATAGAAGCCCCAACAAGAGAAGGTCTTTCCAGGGCCTCGGAGGGGGTTGTGTAGACCTGGTGACCTGAGGTGTCCAGGCCTCTGTTGTGATTTCCAGACCTTCTTGAGAAATAACACCCAGAGCTAACTGTCCGGCTTCCCAGTTTGGTGGGACACAGTCACACCTGCCCTGGTGCAGATGGAGACTGAAGATGCAACTCATGAGTTCCAGCAGCAGCCGGGAGGTGTCCATCCAAAAAGGAGTTGCTATGTCACTCCAGAACCCTGTGTCTGCAGACTCCGTGGTTCCTAGAGTCTTCAAAAGGAAAACGGCATTGGTTCGGCCACGTCCCGACTACTACGGGACAGTTTCACTGTTTTTTCACTGTTCCCTGCCCATTCCTTTATTGTACATCAACTAATTGATATATGTGCACAGAATGCTGCATTTCAAACTACTAAATGGTCACTGGTATGTTTTGATCAACATCAGATGGAGATGGGATGAGAAAAATTACCCTTTCTCTACATGGGGTGTGCTTATTTGGCTTTTTATATTCCAGAAAGTTATTTTTCTCTTAGTGTTTAACAAAAAAACAATGTGAAAAATCCTTGCAGACCTCATTTAATTAGAGAATTTTAATGTTTGCTATTTATCATTCTAAAAGCGAGGACAGTTTTATAACTTTTACATATGGAGCTGTTACATATAGGATAATCTATCTTAAGCAGGGATAAATTACTTTTTAAAACAATACTAGTTTGTTTTTCAACTCAAGTGTCTTGCTGTTTAAACAAACTTGTTTAAAATAGAAAAAAAAAAAAAAAGATGAAACCAGAGTAAAAGTTCCAGGTGACAGTTTGGGTGTCCATTAACAAGTAGAAGAACTCAAAGAACCAAAAGTACACAAATCCCATTAGAAGGGAAGGACCGTACCTCCTCTTCCCTCCTGACTTGCCCCAAATACCAGGTGCTTTCCTCCCAGGGCCAGCCATGATGTCACATCTGTGTCCCATATGTGCTGTGGGACTCACAGCCTCAGGTCTTGGAGTCAGTCAGACCTGGTTCATATCCTGACTCTGGGCGAATGTCTCTTCTCCTTGTGCCTCAGTTTCCCCTCTAGAAAGTGAAGATGATGGCACTGATTTCAAGGTAGTTGTAAGAATAAACGAACAGTGTCAGGGTGTGATTAAATAACTAGTGTTAGGTAAACAGTGACAACCCAGTAAAAGAACACAGCTTGAATTTAGGGCTCGAGCGAGACTCCCCGGAATAACTGAAGGAGTGTCTGGCTCGAGTTTCTTGAGTGGGGATTTTATCGACAAGCTTAGAGGGGGTGGGAGAGCGAGAGATCAGCGGAGCGAGACCAGCTGAGTGTGACGGCTACATGCAACGGCTGACGTTTTGTTGTGCCAGGTGTGCCGTGATCTAACAGAGCGGGCGGGTGGCAACTGGATGTGGGGGTATTTGGGGGCCTCAGGTGGCTGGAAGAGCCACTCCAGAAACTCAGGAGGCTGGAGGCAAACGGGGTCAGACCTCTCGCACAGTACAAAGTGCGTAGGAGGCAGTGAGGACCCGATAAACCTACGTTACATTCTGTGGCTCCAAGTCTGCAGAAGCCAAAAGTCCCTTATTCACTTTGGCACTCAGGGCTGTATAGATTTCCTCTGGGTATTTTGTTATAAGTTTTTTTCATTATAAATTTTTTAAACCTACAGAAAAACTAAAAACTGTACAGTGACTGCCTGAATGTCTGCCACCTAGATTCTAGAATTAGCATTTTGCCGCCTGTTTTATCACGTCTTATTTTTTAATATGTTTAAGTAAATTGCAGATACCCATGTCTTTCATACTTCACATCACTATCTAGAGTTTTCTTCAAGGTAGAATTTCTATCCAGTGAACTACACAAACTGTATACCATCGGTACATTCATCTTGGAGCTTCAGGCCTGTTTCAGCCTCTGTTGCCATAGAGATATCTTGCTATGTGGGCTGCGTGCTGGGTTCTCCCAAGGAACGGGTGGGAGGCCGTTTGTCGCTCAAGGCCCAGCACAGCTCCTCTGGCAGGGGAGGTCCACACTGAGTCACGCGCCAGGCTCTGTCTCAGAGGCCCAAGTCAGTCTTACAGGCGTTTGGTTTTCCCAGCATAGAAAATCCTCTCCCACTTCCTGAGCAGATGGTTACGCAGCCAGCCTGTTTACAGGCCTTGGCAGCCTCGCTTTCCCAGTCTGAAGTTCTTTCTGCTGATGAGCTGAAATCCTTCTTCTTGTAGCTCCCAAATTCTCCCTTCTGTGGGTAAATTCAATATCCTGTAGAAATAGGAAGGCTTGTTTCTCATATGCCCTTCATTTTCTAGATGTTAAATTTCTGAGCTCTTCCATCCTTCCTCACTTAGTACTTCTTACATCCTGCCTTGAACTGTTAACATTTCACAGAGTTTAGTCTCTCTCTCTCTAAGATAGGGGCTCACTAAATTGCTCAGGCTGGCCTCAAATTTGCGATCCTCTCGCCTCAGCCTCCTGAGTGCTAGGATTACGGGAATGTGCCACCATGCTCAGCTGTTGGTATCTCCTGAATGAGGTTTCCTGTGGGTGAGGACCATGGCCACAGCTTCCTTCTGCCAGCTGGAGAGCCACTTGCCCTTCCTGAAACTGCTCGATCAATACTCATGTGTAGGTGGAAGAAAATAACAGTATAAAAGTAATAGATCGTGGTGTCCAAACAGCCGGATGGGTTTTAATCTTCTAAAAGTATCTTGGGCCACAGAGCATGAGTGCGAAAGTGTGCATCACTGTCTCTATTCTGTAGAAGAAATCGCCAGAGATCATAACACCAGATGACAGAGCCGCAATCATAAAACATTGCTCTGCTCACCCTGTATTGTTAGCGTGGGGCTTCCCGGGCAATCATCGCTGTGGGCTTTGGATTATTAGTGCCGCAATTTTGGAGAACAAAATCTTGCTGTCCAAGAACCTTCTCGGAAATGTCAGGCCAGTCTTAACATCTGCCCCAGGGCTGCAGGCCGGGGAGACCAGCTTGCACTCCAGGATACCTGGGGCTTTGTGGTGTGAGGTTTCTCCCACTCACAGGCCCGTCTTCCAAACAAAGCCTCACTCTTTCCTGTGACGGGTGCTGGTTCCTAGTGAACTGTGTAAGCCAAGAAAGCTCAGCTCCCTGCAGGTCTTATCCATTCACTCTCTTCTCAGGCCATTCACAGGAGACCCAAGTTGTAATGTCTCTAATTAAACTTTTTTTTGATACTGTAGATGCCTGCATCTGAGGCAGGCAAAGACCCTGCCAACTCAGCTGGTTTACATTTTTTCAGGTTGTGTTTATAGAAAGGAAAATCTCTGGTCTCATTTTTACCAAGCTTCTCCTCTCTGCCTCTCCTGAGACCTGGAGTTAGGCAGGAGCCAAAAAATCAGTCCAGCAACGTAACTGGGTCCTTCTCTTGCGTATTTTTTTCTTTCCTTCCAAAATTAAGATGGGGAACAAATCCAAATCTATGTTCACGTGTGGTTTTCACGAGAGGGAGAGCTGCCGACACTGTCCGGGTGGGGCCTGGAGGCTCCGGCTTAGCCTGGAGCCGGGCGGGGGTTTCGGCAAGCTGGATTCGAGCTCCGTTCCGCTCACAGTGACTCATGTCTGCGGCAAGCTCAGGAAATGCGAAACACATCTGTGCGGGCTTCTGCTGCATGCGTCAGGAGGCAGCGGCTCCTCTCCAGCATACCGCGGCATTCAGAAGGGCTTCGCTGTAGCCCTCGCGCTGGGAGCGTACTCCGCAGTGTGGTGGAGGTGACGGAACTGAAGAGGAGGGCCTCAGCCTGGCGAGGAACTAATGCAGTTCTTGGCAGGACCCTGGTAGTTCACGCGAGAGCAAGTTGTTGTCAAGAGCAAGCCTGGCCCGACTCCTTCTAGCTTCCTGTCAACGAATGATCCTGCCCTCTTGTGTGCAATCCCACCACAACGCCATCTGCCATCCTGAGGGGCAGGCATATGTTTTTCAAGAGAAACTGCACGAGGACATGTGAGGTGCACTTTCATGGCCAACAAATACCATAGCCGAGAAGTATCCAAGTCTTTGAACGATTACACATCAGGGAAACTGAACTGGTTATTCTGTGTTGGCATCTGTGCAGATGTGGTGGCGGCCGTGACTGGACGGCTTTCAGGTTTCACTACTCGGGTCAAAGAGGTCACTTGGGAATGTGAGTGTGCGCACTGTGTCATCCACAGAGAAATGCTGTCTAGTGGAAAATGTCACGTGAACCTAACAACTACCAGGATGCGATTAAAAGCGTCGTCAATTGAAGTCCACACTCCAAAAGCACGTCTGTTTGAGCAGCTCTGTGAGGAGACAGACAGAGAGCGCGCACATCTTCTCTTACAGAGCGGTGGCTTTTTAAAGGCAGAACACCGGCCAGAGCTTTGGAGTTACAGGAGCCGCTCCAGAGATTTCTTTCAGAAAAACAGTCACCACTAGCAGCACACTATGGTGACACAGAATGAGTCACAAAACTGCTTACTCATATGACATGCTCAACCTGCTCAGTGAACTCAATGTGTCACTTATGGGGAAAATGTTAACCGTGGTTGAGTCGGGAAAGTGGCTGCCTTCACTCTTCACATTGTTTCACCCTCCTGCTGATACTTTCAATGTTATGTTTAATCTCTTGGACATCTGTTTGAATCTGTTTCATAAATTCCATTTCTTTCCTGTGTTGGGCATTTATGGTTTCCATCATTTTTCTAAGCTCTTATTTTTTTATCGGTATCTCCTCTAGAGTCACTGATCATTTCTTTCGTTCTGGAAATGATTTCTGTTTTGATGTTTTCTAGAGCCTCACTCATCTGCTTTGTTACTTCTGCGGTTATTGCTTCCAAGAATCTGGGTGGGAAGCTTTCAGATTGTTCCACTTCATTACCCCCTGGGTTTGCTTTTGGTGAGCTGGAGGTTTGGGGTTGCATCTTATTTGTGTGTCTTCTCATTTCCTATTTTTTCTTCTTTTGTTTAGTTCCTGGGTTGATGCTTATGAATTGCCTGTGGCAGGTAGCTTTTTTTGTTTTGACAAGTGTAGCTGGTTTTTGTATTATGAGTCTGTTGCAAAATCTTACCTCTTCAATTTGTTGGGGCTGAGAAGTTGCTGTCTATTTGGCCAGTCCCCTAGTTCTTTGACTGTGGCCTATAGTGTTATTTGTGACCCTCTGCCAATCTTAGTCTTGGCATGCAAGGAAGAACTGAGTAGAACAATTCTGTCATCTTAATAGCATCAGACACAGTCTAGAAAATAACAAACTGTAGTAGCTATTGATCTGCCACCTTATACCATATGAACTAGGTTTGTGGTTATATAACAGTATCCCCAATAAACCAGAAATTTGTTTGCAGTAAATATGCCCTCTATATGGTGATTTTACTCTCAGTGGAGAAAACTCAAAAGAGATTAGGAGGAAAGAATAGAGAAATAGAAGAAGAGAAAGAGCTGAGAAGCAAGGTTGGAACCAGGGGGAAATTATGCAAACTTTGGGGAACTGGTAACGGAAACAGAAGGAAAGGAGAGAAGGAAGAAGTAAAACAAGGACAGAACAAAAAATAAAAAAAAAGTAAAAAACTAGAAAGTCACTTTCCTATAAAAAATAAGAAAAAAAAACCAAGAAAAAGAAGAGCAAAGAGGGAAAAAATATTTAAAAATACAACACAATAAAATAAAATAAAATAAAATAAAACATCCACTTCCAGGTGTGTCTCTACTGTCACTGGTGGGCAGAGTAGACAGACCCAGGTCCTTGTTGATTAATCCCAGCAGTAGATTTTGGCAGGGTAGCAAGTGTTCCCAGCTGGGTTCAATAGCAAGGCTTCCCTCGTTCTATTGAAGTTCAGCCTGATCACTGGCTGTGGGGTTGAAATCCAATTTGTTCAGCTGGAGACACACTGTGTGTCTCCCACCAGTTTGGACTCAGTTCCCTGCCAGTTTGAA
>PVJO010021893.1:0-29103 GCA_004026905.1 Hystrix cristata | reverse complement strand
GTACTACATGCCCATGTATGTACAAAAATAAAATAGACCGGTGCTTTAACTATTCATTGCCATATTAAAGTAACTTTTTACAGCATTATGCTTAGAGGATCCAAACAAAGCAAACTTAAGGCATATTAACAAGTTCCAACAGTCCCAGAGCTTCGTTCAACCTCTAATTGCACTTCCCTCCCTGTGAATCCCTCCTCCCATCTCCACAAACATTCTCTTAAACCATCTCAATGTTAACCCTTTTCTCTACCTATAATAACACCTCCAACCATGTCCAACTTCCTATTTTTCATATACTGACATTTCTCTTATGTCTTTCTCTTCTTACTGACTGAACCCCATCTTCCCCTTTCCTATTTCCTCCTCTCCTCCCTCTACACTTCAAATGAACCACTAAAAAGAGTATAGTATACTCCATAAGAGCACTAATAAAAGGGCAATATTATCAAACAAGTTTTTATTCTTGTGGTTAATGTATGGTTGGATCTGTGGATGCTGTTGTCAGTACCAATAGGAATTCTCCCCATAGAACACAGTGATCAGGTCCACCCAGTTAAACTGAATTGGATGAAGTGGTAGACAATAGCTCTTGACAAATAAAGCCAAGATCACCCTACTGGAAAACAATCTAACTAAAGAGATCTACATACAAATAACAGAGCTTTTTTTATTGTATTTTACCTCAACCCTGTGTACACACACACACAGAAAATGTAATAAGGGAAGGAAATTTTTACAAGGACTCCCAACTATCCCAAAGTAGATGCAAGGGGCATCCACAGAGAGAAAAATCAAGCACAAAATAGTTGAGTTTTATGAAATGATCAAAAAGGAAGCAAGGAAACTCAGAAAACTGAAAGATGACATAATCAAGGGCTCTGATACTCATTGCATTTACATCTTGGTTAGGAGAAGGCTCACCCAGACTCCTGTGTGCAGCAAGGCTCAGACAGGGGCTCCTCATTCAGTATGAGGACATGAACAAACCAAAGATTGTGCCAGTAATGTCAAATTTTCAGATGCCTGGAACATTCTATGGTCAAGAAATGGACATGCACGTGGAGTGTTTTGCTAAATGCCTTATGTGATTGATTTTAATACTAACATACAATTTTATACATAGGGCTCAGTTCATTTAGACACTAAAAAGAACATATTTTGAAAAATGATGACACATGTAAACAGTGGAATTAACAAATAAATTGATCCATGTGGTTAAAAAGACTCAAATAAAAAATTAGGAGAGCTTTCCAAAACCGTTCAAAATAGAAATGACAAATTTACAAAGAAATAGAGTCAATGAAAAGGTGCCAAACAGAAACCCCAAAGACAAAGAATTCTATTGACTATATGAACAGTGAAGTGCCCAATGTGCGGAGCAAATGCCAGACCTGGAGGACAGACTCAAAACACATACTCAAAGATACCATAAAAATGACAAGCAAAGAAGAAAAATTGATCCAACAGATAATAGATGATGTTAAGAAGGCTTACACAAATTTAATTGAAGTTAGAGAAAAGTTATAGGGCAGCGCTCATAGAATAAAATAACTGTTTACAGAAAAAATTGCAGAAAACTTACCATATATGGAGTAAAAAAACTCAACATAAAGGTAAGCAAGCCACAGAGTACTCCAAATAATTAAAATGAAAGAAAAAACTCTCTATGATACATCTTAGTCAAAATCACAGAAGTTAAATACAAGGAAAGAATCTCAAAAAATCCTAAAACATGTCAGAGAAAAGCAAAAAATCACTACTTATCAAGGTAAAACCATTAGAATTACAGCAGACTTTTCAGCAGAAACCTTGAAACCAAAAGGGCTTGGAGTGAAGTGTTTTAAGCTCTAAGAAAAAATAACTTCCAAGCCAGAATGATGCAATCTGCAAAACTATTTTTCAAAATTGATCCACAAATAGTCTTTCCATGATAAAGCACACCTTAAGAAATTCATGACCTCCGAACCAGCACTCCAAAAATTTCTCAAGGATATCTAGAAAGAAACAAAGAAGCCAACAATGACAAAATGTCTAATGGAATGAATACATCAGGCTGGGTGAACACTTAAGCATAAGGGGAAAAAAAGGAATCTGCAATAGGAAAACGATACAATGAGAGGAGTAAGTCAATACCTTTCAGAAGTAACTTTCAATCTGAATACTCTCAATTCTCCAATCAAAAGAAATTGATTAGCAGATCAGATTTTAAAAAAAAACTGCATGGCACACACAAGAAACACATATAATACAAAAAGAAATTTGTACAATAAAAATCAAAGCTTGCAGTGAAAGCCAGGAAACAAGCACATATAACTATCCTATTTTCTGTCTGGGGCTTTCTTAATTGAGCTAAATTCACAGTGTTTTGTCCCTTGATTAAATGCATGGCCTAGCATCTAGCAAAAAACAGAATCAAAAGTTAGGAAGAGAATGAAAGATGCTAAAATAATAAAATTTCATGATTAAGAAGAAATTACCAAAATTGGATATACGTTTTATCTTTCAAAGCTGTATTTTCAGAATCTACTGTAAATACCCAGTTAATGCTTTTAATCTCATAGGTAAGAAAATGACACACTATGCCAATACTCTATTTTTAACAGGAGTGTAGTTACATCAATAGTATTATAATTAATGATTACATCATGCTTTAGGAGAAAAGTACAGAGAAGGCTGTATTAACATGCATAACACACCATTGTGATATCAATACTCATTTTACTGTTCAGGTTTTTTTTTTTTTTAAGCTAATAGCTGTCAAAAATACCCATTATAGGCTAGTCTATAATTTGTAGAAGTCAAGTAATACATTTTTTTCTGAAGGTATAATGGATGCTCCATGGAGCAATTATTTTAGAAAGACAACTTCATCTCAGCTGTCTCGTGCCAGCAGAACTATTTAAGAGCCTGAGATGCATAATTCAACGTGGAAGGGCTGTCAGAGTTGAGAATACCTTTAAATTATAAAAACTTAGCACCACTAGTCAGTTATAATTATAATGGAAATGTAGTTTTCTGTCATTTTATCATGGCAAATAACTCTGAAGAAGCAATTTTGCATGTTAAAATATTTTGGCAAAGTGACTTCTGATTCTAAAAGGATACAGATTACCTGGTTTTATACCTGAGTGTTTTTCTTACAAATTGAGTTTAACAGCCTGTACAGCTTAAGATGGCAAACATAAAAATATTATTAAAATCCCACTGGAAAATCTTGCAGGGAGTCCACAAGCTATACTAATTCACCCAGGCAGGTCATATTATGCATAAAAATATATTATTTTAATAGCAACATATGACAGGCAGTTCTTCATCTGACATTCAATTATTTTACATGGCAAGTATATGGATGTAAAAATGGTTGCCATTTTACACAGTCTCTTTTCCTAGCAAATATCTTCATGATCAAATTTTAAAGTTAAGAGGTAATGGTTCAAGATTCTTCGTGATTCTTTTTCTATGTTTTTGATGACTTAACCAAAACTTTGCTTCTTCACATGGTAGATTTTGCCTTTTGTCTTTTACTGTGTAAAGAGATAAAAAGTATAATGATGTTTTTTAAGGCAATAAGCTACAGAATAAGAGTACAGTAGTACTGTATGCATTACAAAATTCATGTCCTCATGTTAATTCTAATGCATGGAATATTAAAATGAGCTTAGATTTGACAAATAGTGATCACTCACTATTGCACTTTGTCATCAAAATCAATTATCTAGGAAAAAGAGTATATTTTTAAACTTTGTGTTAGCATTTTTCATATTAACTGTTGAAGGCAAATGATTCTTCACGCTTCCAAATAATTTGAATGAACTTTGGTTGTTCAGTTTATTTCCAGAAATGTGTAGGATAATCCAGACATTTTTATTTGGTTAATACATTTAATGAGTTCCTACTATATGCGTCACTTTTTTTCAATGCTATATTTGAAACTAAAATATGGATGGTACTGCAATATTATTCTAAACAATAAACTGTCCATTTTTAAGGAAACCATGCTAAAGCAAACTATATTCAATTATAGTGAACAAGGCAAACTGTGTATATCAATTGTGTTTTTGCTTCAGCAAATCTTAATTTAGAAAAAAATTCATCTGATATATTTTTCAAGTCATTAGTCATACATCAATAAAGAAAGACAAAAATTCTTCCATCATGTGGTTATTTTTCTAAGAGTAAAAAAGAAAATCCAATGAGATAAACAGAAATTTCATAGACAACTACTATATTTACTTAGATCTTTTTATCGTAATGTTTCAAAACTTTCTTGAAATGAAGATATAATTCAATAAAAGCAGGCAGCCATCTCAATGCAATTATTTTAAGAGACAAAATAATTACCTATACTCCTATGGAAACTAAAATTAAGAATAAGAATGTGTGTAAAAAGAATGAGGAAAGCAACAAAAAGGGTAGTATTAAGTTACTTTCTTGTAGTCGTTTCAATTTTTGTTATATCCATTTGTCTACACATAACTTTGAGGAGTATAGTCTCTGTAGGTTAAAAGTGAGAACAAAAGAATTAAATAGCTTCTTCAATAACTTGTACAAATTCTAAAAGTCAATGCAAGTATTATTAATTCTACAACTTCTGTCAAATTAATTTTAGGAAATAATCACAAATTAAACAACTTGAAATTATGTTTAGAGATGCATTAGTTCATTTCTCTGCCTCTGGAGAGAATCATTATTTCTAACTTGAGGAAAATGAGTTTTCAAAGATAATAATGTATGAACTATTTCAGTATTATTTTTGTTTACATAGAAAACACACTCTTTTATCCTGAATTGAATTTTTAATTAAGTATACATACACACATAAGACTTCCTGAAAAAATACTATCAAGGATTTAAGCTAATTTTAGAATGTCAAATTAATGCACAGTCCCTGTCATGGCCTGCTGTAATTCAGGATGTTACAGTAATTGCAATTGGTGCAACTGAAATGTTTTCCATACTGAGGCATAGAGAAACCTATAAATGCTGGGTTCTTCTTTTTCAGAATGGTACAGTCTTATAGATATTGTAATGTACTGATTCCTTTATCATTACTAGAATTAAGTGCATTTTGCTGAGAAATTGAGTGTAGTTGCAGTATTACTTTATTGTATCATAGAGGTAATCATTATCTAGAAAATAAGGAACAATGCATTACAGTAATGCACTACACATATGATTACTTTTAGTATAATGCAGCATAATGCTTAAATTAATTCCAAGCAACTTCCTAATTTTATTTCAGTACAACCAGATCACAAGTCATAGGGAAAGAGAATATAAAATGTAACCAGTATTTTATTTGATTCATTTGGATAGACTCATGAACTGCTGTAACACCTAAACATTCTGAAAATGTTAATTGCTTTAGAAAGAAATTCAATCATTTGCCTTTGGTCAACTTTGTAAATAAATGAATAGAATTGAGAACTGATAAGAATGTACAAAGTTCTGTCTGTGTGGTATCGGCGTGAAAGAACAGATATTTAAAAAGGAATGAGGAAGAGAGAGAACAAAACAGAGTGGGCAATAGGGATGTAAATATATACAAAATGAATCAAATGATTTTGCATGATAGATATGAGGCAATAAGAACAGAGCTTATATGTGTGTTCAGCAAATTGGAGAACTAACCAGGCAAACTCTCAGTTTAACTTTTAGATTTACCTTTTTTGTATTCTTCTCTAATATAACAGTTCAAATGGAGCCTTAAAATTAATGCTATAAATATAGCCTTTTAATACAGTGTTGCATTGTGCAGAATATCACTTTAGGTCTTTCTAATGAGTCAACAAAATTCCTACATTGCCCTCTAATACTCTAAAATTAAGAAATTTAATGATAATTAATAATAAATATATGAATTTTAATAGAGTAAGAGTTAGTTTTACAACTTTTACGATGCCCGGCTTAGTACTCAGCTCAAACTGTGAAGCAGACTTTTTGTGGTGTGGTCTCTTGTCAATAACGTTCTTCGTTTTGGAGACAGAGCAGCATTTTGAAGTTGACTCACAATCTCATTAACAAAAGGATAGTGTAGCAATATTTCCATCTGGGAGTAGGACCACCCTGAATATTGTTAATATACCTTACTCTTTCTCCCATCGAGGTCTCATTCTGCCTTTTCTGTTTATCTTCTTTTCTTTGATTTATTTCTACTGTCTCACTCTCTCTCTCTCTCAGATTGTTAAAGTAAAATCCAAATATTCAATAGGTTAGACACTCACATTAACTATCTATGTCTGAAATTATTAAGCCCAGAAGTTAATATTATATCCTGCTTTACTTGAGGCATTTGCTTTGATATTGTAAGGAGATGGTAAAACTGATCTTAAAACATTTGATTCTAGTTTATTTAGTGTTTGGGGATGCTATATAATATAAATTTTAAAACATAAAATGACAAAATTTCTGAAGACATATTGTTGACGAGAAAGTAGTATTTAAATCACAAAAAATTCAAAGATGTCAAAATGGTTGCAACTATCTAGTAGCACATTTTGTATGACCTATTTAATGTTATATTGCTCTAACTTCCTATGACCTAATCATTATACTCCATCATATATTTTATGCAACTAATTATTATAATCCACATAAGTTATAAGTTATCTAAGCTGCAAAAACACTTCTTTAATTATTTGAAAGTCCAGAATAATACATGTACAAGCAGAAAATTTAGATAGCACCTACAAGCACAAAGGTAAATACCTCTAAATTCTCACATGACGCACTGGACCCCTACAAGGGGACTTAGATGAGTGTAATGGAGTTTGCTATTTGGATGTCATCCATGGATATGTATTTATATATATGTTCTTATATATGTAAGAGGTTTCTAGCTAAAACTTTGCACTATGTGGAAAAAACTAATGAAAATTAAATAACATTTCTTCAATAGTAGTATTTGAAATTAATAGAAAGAAACGGAAGCAGTATTCATTAGTGGCAAACAATGAGGGCAATTATATCCCAAGTAAACTTCAAAGTAAACAACTAGGATCTAATGGGGTTGAAAATGAAGTAGGTGTAGAATAAAATAAAGAAGATTGAAACAGATATAAACTGTAGTTTCTTAGTTTATTATTTTTTGTTGTTGTTTTGGTTGCTCTTTGATTTAAAGATATTATTTTGTGGATGAAACGGACTCTGCAAATTTTATCATCATTCCCAGATTTCTTTACATCCAAGAATTTTTCCAAGCTCAGGATGATGTTTTCGATTTTTGTTCTCCCTTGATTCTACTTTCTTTGCTTCTTTTCACCTACATACACTTCATAAGTTCACATAACTTTTTAATATAAACTTTTAGAAAAGTTACAAGTATCTTAACTCTCTTGTGGCTCGAGGGCTTGTAAAATGGTTACATGGCCTGAGTTGGGGGAGCAGATCCATTTAAAGAGTAATTTATGCCAGCCTAACAGTCTAAAGTCAGGAGTTTTAACCTGAGTTTCATTTTACAAGACTATGTTAAAGCCAGACTCCATCATCCCTTCATCGCCATACTCAGCCTTTCCCTTTCTTCCTCTTCTCAGGGCGTCTTTATGATCTAAAAAAATGTCTTGGTCCAATATTCGTGAATTCTATTAGCAGAGGCATTCTTGCACTTACGTCAAGTTATATTGCATATAAATGGAGGATAAAAGGATTACCAGATTATAAATCAAAGGCAAGTTTCTGGCAATATAAATCTCAGCTATGTCAGGCTCTCCTGTTAATGGAATTGCAGAATTCCATTGGCCAGTAAGAATTTAAGTTCTGTGTTACAGACCTCGCTAATTTTTCTCAGGGCTCCTTTGATAAAATACTGAAAAATAAAGTGAGAAATTTGCATACAAATTTGTATTAAGTCTTAGAAATTGTTTTACCGTACTGCCAAAGACATTATTGACATTTGAAAATGGATTATAACACCGGTACTATAGAATTCAAAGGTTGTCGTGAAACTTATTTAGCTCTCTCATCACTTAAATAAATGAAGCCAAATTGTGTTAAATGCACACTAGACAGGATATGTGGCATTGAGGCAAATGTGTGTTTTACTGAATGACTTAGACTCCAATAAGACTGATTCAACCAAATGACTGAACTACCATGTTTAAACTATTCAATCAATTCAGTCAAAAGTTACAGTAAAAACTGATTTTCAGAATACGTATTTTAATATACATATAAATTCTTAACTGATTACTGAAAATTTAGTTTAGAAAATTGTCTTCATAAATAATTGTGTTTATTTTATATGTATCTAATATAGATACACATGATGATATCGACATTATACTATAATAAAATTATGCTTATTAATAATGATTATATATTGTAATGGATGTTGAAATGAAGAAAATCTTTATGATAACTTTGAAGAATTATTTTTCTTTAAAACAATCTAGGTATATCCCAATATATTAAATATTAGCTCATTCATGAGGCCAAAACTTCATGGATATGAAGAATTATAAAAATTGTACTATATGTGAATAATGAAAGATAATAAGATGTATCTGTGTATGCAAAAAGGGAGAAAAGATTATTCTCTGATGGGAATTGAAGCAAAAGGTTTTGTATATTGTCTTAGTCAATTTCTCATTGATGAGACACAATACCTGACACCTATAGGAGGAAAAGGCTCATGGTTTTTAGAGATTTCAGTCCATAGTTGACTGGTTCCAATGCAAAAACAGCACAGTAGAACAGAAAACTGCTTAAGTCACGGTCACCAGGAAGTGGAGAGGGAAAGGATGAGTCAGAGAGGAAGATATGCCCCTCTGGGCTGTGCTCCCCAGTGACCACCTCTTCCAATGAGGCCTCACCTCCAGACAGCTCGCTGGGCTGCTGAACACACCGCGGATGAACCCACCAGTGAATAGTAACCCCATGATACAATCACCCTCTAAAGCCCCCTTTCCACATACGAGGCTTTTGTGGGACCATCCACATCTAAGCTATAACACATATAAATAATAATGGTCAAAATTTTTCCCTTTCATTTAATGTTTTGATGAAATTATCAAAGAAATTGAGCATGTTACAGACAACTTTCACACTGTACAAGGTCACATTGTGATAGCCTTTAATTTCATTTGTCTTAATATAATTCTGCCTTAAATTTTCTTCACATCTTAAATGCCTGACAAAATGTGTACAGCCCATCTCTTAAGTCTAACCAAGATTTACAATACAGTTTCAGTCCTTAAGAATAGCTTCTCAGAGGTCAAAAATTCATTATCAGAGAAAATATCAAAATGCAAAATTTGTTTGCTCCTTTGTCACAATATTCACTGTATAATATTTTAACTTATTTAAAATATATTTTAAATCCAGCAGAAAATATTCATTACTATAGGATCTATGTTGAGTTGTAGGTGTAAAATATTTGTAAAGAACCCCTACTCCTTTGCCAGTTAAACTTACTGTGAAGTTGATTGGATTAGAAGACTTGGAGAGATGATTGAAACATGACGTGCTATACTCACCAGTAGATTAATCCACTGATGTTCATAGCTGAACGTGCCATTAGGAGACTGGCATAGTTAGATTAAGTGGGACACTGTGGCTGTGCCTTTGAAGGGGCTCTCTCCCTGATACTCTTCCTCTCTGCTCTGCTTCCCCACCACTCTGAAGTGGACAGTTTTGCTCCACCATGCTCTTCCATCATGATGTTTCTACCAGTGAACCAGCTAACCATGCACTGAACCATCTTAAACTGTGAGCCAAATAAACCTCTTAATTTAAATTGTTTCACTTATTTTGTCCCAGAAATAGAGAAGTTGACTAATAGCATCCCTGACTTAGTGTTTTTCTACATGATCCTAGGTCCTGAAAAGAACATTCTTGCAATGTTGATTCTGGCACTTGTAATATATTATCAAATACTGAGCAAGACATAACCAAGAATGGAAACAGTTTCTATAGTTTAAATAGCTGTAGTCTATGCAGATACACAGGTCATAGTTTAACAGAGTTTAAGTGTGACTATTTGACAAAGAATGTCATAAGTAATGTGTGTATCAAACACTGAAGAGTAGGAAAGACACTGAAATCCAAGAAGCAAGAAAAAGCAATGGTATAATGTAAATTCCAAACTATGGTGGGTTGCAATATCTACAGAAGCCATTATGTGGATAAAGCAAAAAGGGTCATAACATTTATGCTGCAGAACACGCTCTCCAGAGATGATGGGAAGTGGAGAGCTGAGGGACGGGACCCAGAAATAGTAATCAGGCAGTTATTGCAAGAATTCGTGAAAACAATGATAGAGACTGATAGTTAGAACACAAAGAAGTTCAATTAAAAAATTAGTTCAGCAGAGAACTTGATAGTGATGAATCTACCGTCGCTCTGTCCTGTTATTTCCTTCTTGATGCAGCAAAATGTACAAGGTTTGATCAGAGTCAATATACTGATGTTACTGAACATTAGATGTTTCACTTTGGACACATTATTCCATATTTCTGACAGTTTCTGTTTCCTTACCAAAAAAATGTAAGAATAATTTAAAAAACTCAAATAAATAGAATTTGGGGACTTATCAAGCATATCCTTCGTTGGTAGTTTTATATACCATGTATTTTTTATGCTATAATCGTCTACATCTGGAAAAATTAAACCTGTTTTAAAGTTTGTCTGGATATTTTTGTTTTGTCATCTTTCAGAGAAATCCTGTCCATATAGCCCATTTATTTAAATTTGATGGTAATCTGTAAAAAATTGGAAAACAATACACAGTTATGTATAATGAGATTATTCAGGTTTTAAATTGATGTGCTCAGTTTGGGCTACATATTAAATTCAGCAGAACTATTTTGAAAATAACATTCCTTGATATAAAAATTAATTCCAAATTAATGGAATCAGAATACCTGAGAATGGCATAAAATAATCATTCTTAGAAGATTCCTAGTTATTTGAAGAACACTGCTTAAACTGATCATCATAACTGGGATTGTTCCAGGACAGACCTTCTCAAGATTGAACTACTTAATAAAGAAATCTGTTAAATTCAGATTCTGATTCAGTAAGTTTTGAGTGGTGTTTGAGATTCTGAATTTCCAACAAGATCCCAGTGACTGGCTTATTGCTGTGAGTGGACTGACCTTTAAGTAGTCAAGGTCTAGATGACTAAGGTGAGTGTCGCTAACCTAGACCAAGAAAACTTCCGGGAGTTTGAGTAGAAAATAATGGGTCAAACTGCAATCGTTAGTGAAGATAGCAATTAGATTTCATTCATGTGGCCCAAGATAAATGGAATGTATGTGGAGGATGCATGGAGCACAACCTGGCAGATATATAATTTGATTTTGGGAAAGCAATAGAAGATAAAGCTGAAGTATGAGGGAAATGTAAGACCAGATGTACTGCTTGGGAGCTCTAGATATATGTCCAGTATTCTACTTGGAATTTAGGTAGACACTTTTAAGAAGTAGAGAGTCTTGAGGTAGACTGAAATGTGAGGAAAAACTTGGGATTTAGAAAGGTTCTTCTGTGGACAAGTGGTATACACTGTCTGTCAAAGTTATGATGAGAAAATGGAGTGGGTGGAAGTCTCTTCTTCATAATGAAAGACCTGAGGTAAAGTACACATTGAAGTATATTTTTTCATAAATAGTTGTGATGATTATAATAATACATAATATGAATATTTACATATGCCAAAACTGCTGATAAATACTTCTGGCTTATTATGTAATTGCATTCTCATAATAAAACTATGGAGAAGACATCATTATCCCAGTCCATTGTTTGTGAAACTAAAATAACTGGAAAATTAGTATCTTGCACAAGGTCACAAAACGGACAGTGAGTTCAGAGCTGGCTTGTGTGTTAATTTCATTCATTTTCAGTTTTTCAGAAATATCACATTACTATTCCTACTTAAATTCAAGTTACCAACTTAATACTTGTATATTCATATATTTATAAAATAGAATTTTAGTACAAATTTAGTAACTGATCACAGATTGGTCCAAACTCAGCTACAAATGCAAACTAACTTACTTTCCTGGCTTGGTTCATAGAACAAAAAAACACTCATTATTTACATGGACTTATACATAATACTGGACTTTGGCAAAGGCATCTTTAAAGATAATATCAATTTACTGAGATTAGGATTACAATACCAATTTGTCCTGCAAAACAGAGTACCATGGAACATCTGCTGTCATAGTGTCACCATTACTGTGCTGCTTCATGAATATTCAATATCCAGAGGAAGAAAAATATCTCCTATGTCATTTTGTCACAAACCTCACAAGGCCCATGATTCCGAAACTTTCACAAAACTCTGTGTAAGTGTGGTATCCCAGAAACACGTTAGGAAATATTAATTTAGGTAAACAAATTCTAGTAAATAGTGATTTTCTTACAGCTTTTTAAAAAGCTCTTTTCAAAAACATGGCCATCCTAAGATGACTGCAGATTGACTCTAGAGATTCAAGATGACTCTACTCTAGGTCATGTACATCATGTACATCAATTACCTTAACATTAATAACTGTATAAAGTATATCTTCAATGCTGTAGAGTCTTCCTGCCAGTGTCAAAACAAGAAGATAACCACTATCATTGTCCTCTGTGATAGCAATGCTCACACAATTCTGGCTCTCCATGACAGAGAAACCAATTTTAAATAGGAATGTTACTAGAGAATTGCATAAAATGCCAGCAGAAGGCAAATATTTTCTTGAAAAATTTCTTTTGGTCAACTTAACACTATCATTAAAATGTAGTTTCATCATTTAGACATTATATATTGCATATATGTATTCTTCACATTGCCCATTATCACCTAAGCTCACTTTCAGCATGCTGAACCATAAACAAAGACTATGTGCTGACATGAGATGTCTTCATAATTTTCATCAAACTAAAATTTCAAGGCTACAGATTTCATAGAAAACAAATGTATAATCCCTATTGCTTGAGAGATCTGTATACAAAAGAAAGTAGTCTGAAGAACCACACCCAAATAAAACTGTAACATCATAAATGTAAAACTGGATGAGAAACTTTATATATTCAAAGTGTATAACACAAAGGCATATACTAATTTAACAGCTGAGCAGGTATGAACCTGTTGTACATTTTTCCAATAACAGAACGACACAATTGTCTAAAATTTTACTTCATTGAGAACATTTTCTGCAAAAATTTAGTTGGATGTTTCTCCCGAATTTATCCCTATCACTAACCAGGAAATGCAAATTAAGAGATGACCCTGAAAATTTTGTATCTGTTTATCAGCAATAGTTTTGAAAATATTTAATATTAGAAACTAGAAAAAGACAGAGTAGAGAAAAATCGCCTTTAAATTGTGAGTTATTTTTATTTAGTTTATTAGTACACCTGTGTAGCGCATAATGTTTACATTCCTTGTAAGAAATTGGTACTTGTATACAATACATCTTAAGTGCTCACTTGGGCAGCACATGTAATATAAGACATCTTAATTCCTTTTTTTTCACCCCTACTCCACTCTTTCCTGTTTTTGGAACATATTTGCAGTACATACTGTACCTTGTGTGGAGGTAATGTACGTACTTAATACATTCCAGTAGCTGTTTTTTTTTTTTGTTGTTGTTGTTGTTGTTTTTTTTTTTTTTGGCAATTCAGAAGGCCACACAATGTCAGATATTAGAAACCCAGAAATGAAGGTGAAAGGGGAATAAGTGACTAGAGATTCTTTTCAGGATGATAAATCAAAGACAATATTATTGAAAATCACATCGTAGGGTTTTAAGTAACATACATAACAGTTCAGATGATACTTGAAAGAGAAACTAAATGAAAAATATCCCCATGAAACAGAGAAAGATAAATATAAAGTAGTGACTCAAGGGCAAAATGAACTTCTGATTTCCTTCACAATAGTATTTCTTTTTGCTGATTATTATAAGAAATAAATGTCAATGAGATGATATGGCAAACGTTGATTCTGCTGGGTTGGTAAAAATTTGAAGGATATTTTTTCCCTGAAAGGTTGGCTGAGAGTTTATAAATATAGTTTCTGGACAGATTGAAAACAAATGTGCTTAAGTGGAAGACATTTCAAGGCATGATTTATGTTTTCTTGATCTATGAACAATCAAGTATTTAATGTTTAACTACACTTGGTGTTATTTATTGAGGAGGGAAAATTTAACTCTGCTTTATAAGAAAAAAATGCACTTGGAAAGACCTGTGAGTAGTGCATAATGTACAAAACATTTTCAACAATGAGGTTTTTGATAAGTGCTTACGAATATGTGCTATATATTGGGTTTACACTACTGGAAATAACAGGATGATGGCTCTCAGCCATTCAGAGGGTTGAGGAAGAGGGTGGCATGGAATATATTAAATCATGCTTCCTTCTTTCATTAACGATTATATATCCAGGTTCCAAGTCGATGTTAATACATCGTCAGAGCGATGCATTACAATTCTAGTGTGGCTGCCACAACCAAATTAGCATCACTCTGATGTCGTGTTAAATCCTGGCAAAGAGCCACATTGAGCATGAAAGTTTAGCAATCCTGAGAAGCGTCTCTGGTATTTTTTTCCCCCCAGTAAATGATTAATATTAAGCCAAACTAAAGAAACAACTCATTTGAAGAAGTGGAGGTCATTTTCCAACTGTTACTTCATAGTGTACACTGGCTTCATGCCAGAGAGACAGAAGGGAAAGCCCTGTAATAAAATATGTTTTAATAAATTATTAATTTTTTCATAGCCAGTCTAAAGATTTAGAAGGAGAATGGCAGGATGGCATTTTCTAACTAGGCCAGACACTTATTGAGGTTAAAACTCTTTTTCTTTAACCCAACATTGTAATATAGATGAGGCTTTGCTCTAGCTTATCATAACTGCAGTGCACAATCGATATTTAAATCCTGAAAGATCAGCAATAATGGATACAAACTGAACAGATCAATAGCTAGCCTTTTGTGGACTGTAACTTTTATCTTAGCCCCAATTACTCCAGGGCACAAGGGTTGATTTTTAATGTCCTTACTGTTTAGGATCTCACCGCTTTTTAATTTTAAATGTTAAAGAATACATTGTAAGAAAACTGTGGTGATAACTGTTGGTCCAAAAATAGCCCAAAATTATGTTAAAATAAGTTCAACATCCTTCGAGGACCATTTAGTAATAGCAAATTTCAATTGTGGCATGTATATTGAATTTCTTTATAAATTTAGAGGGTATCAGATTATTTTAAAATTCCTGAAAAGATTTTTCCTTATAATGTCTTTCAGCAATACTGCATGTCACTTGAAAATCATTTGTCCAGTTAATCTTTTTAGTGTAAAAACTAATTACAAATCTGCTAAAATATTAGCATTGAAATACACAATTTATTCATATCTCAGAGTGCAACTCATCAATTATGTTCATTTGTTATTTAATTCTTTTGAGAGTTTTAAGGAACTCAAGATTCTGGAAAAAAAATTTTTTTTTCTTTACAAATAGTAATTTCCACTCTGTGACAATAATTGTTCATAAATATGAGCTCTAGTCCCAAAAGCTCAACTTTGTCTAATGCTAGAACACAAAACAAAACAAAAACCCTTTACCTTTAGCATCTAAGTAGATCAGACCATTTACTATGAAGAAGTATAGACAGTAATTTTTTTGTAGGACTTTTATTTTTAAAGAGTGCGATAGTGTGAGAGTGTGTATATCCTGCCTCAGTATTTAAGGAGGGAAATAAGACTCACAGCTGAAGTAAGCAGACTAGTTGATTTCTACTTTAAAAAAAAAACCTCTGCAAAGCTGAAGAGCACTATTCATGATAGCCAAAATATGGAACAACATAAGTGTCTTTCAAAAAATGAATGGATAAATAAAACGTGATACACACACACAAACATATACCTGAACGCAATTTAGCGATAAAAATGAAATTCTATCCTTTTGAGTTAACATAGACCAAAGAGGATCACATTAAATGAAATAAGTCAAGCACATAAATATAGTGTATGAGCTCACTCATATAGAGTTAATTATTTGATCTCATGAAAGTTGAGAATAGAATGTTGGTTACCAGAGGGTGGGGAGAGCGAAAAGAGGAAAGATTGAAAGATGTTGACCCATGAGTTATAATTACATAAGAATAAAGATTTCTGGTATGATATTTCACATTAGATTGACTACAGCTAATATAGTATTCATTACCAAAAGCTAGAAAAAGGAATTTGAACGTTTTCACACTAAAAAAAATTACAAAGATCTGAGGGAAAATTTCCCAGGAAATATTTTTCCCCTTCCAAAATAGTTCATCAATATTCTCACAATTAAAAGTTCTTTAAAACAAACTGGGACATATACTAGCTTTTTTATTCTACAGGTTTCAATGAACACATTGTACTACAGTTGCCATGAACACACATTTATCTTAATTAAACAGCACAATCCCCACTGCAAATGATATTCTCTAATTGGCTCACTAACAAGGAGATTAGAAATAAAGTTTCAGTCATTCAGGATGAAATGTATCTGATCTTTTCTTCTGTTAGACAGATTGAATAATATTTATTTCAACCATTATTCTGATCCACTGCATTGCAATGTACTTTGGTTTTTAAGACATTGGACATTTGTTATATTTGAATATGACATAGAAGAGTTCAGGACATATCAGCACCCTAAGCAAGGGTGGATAGAACAATTAAAAAGAAAACTTCAGAACTGGTTCTTAATAAAAGAACTTTTTGATCTGTACTATTTACCATCTCACATTCTTAGTCAAATCTAGCCCTGATAAAAAGCTATATCGGTTTCACATTTTTGGAGACATACACCAAAATCAAACAAATGTTCATGGGAAAATCTAATGTTTGCATTTTTTCCCACCAAATGAAGTCATTTGGATTTTGTTTGTAATCTCCATTTTGTCTTTGGATTTACATTCCATCTTTAACTGATATCGACAAGCTTCTTTACGTGCAAATTAAGAGGACATTGTAAAGTGGATGTGAGTTCAGTAACTGCTAGTCTTTTTTTTTTAATAGGAGAGATGATGTTTTTTAAGGAGATAATATTTTAAAAATCCCTATAAATCATTTTGGATTTTGTTACTTTAAAGCATATATCAGAGGACAGTGACTGAGTCATTTAACACAAAGAAAAGTGCTAGTAACATATTTCGAATAATAATTTTGTATTTAATATAATAACATGATACCTAATATTTGTAATTATTTGGTGTTACATACTTTCTAAAATTAACTGATTTTGTAAAATTCAGTAACTTATCTATTGAATTAATCAAAACATTTTATTGTTTGACAAAATAATATACTACTATCCATCCAATCAGAGAAGTGTGTGCTTCAATTATATATCTAACTGTTGGATTTCATTGATAAGAATCATTTGTTACTCTGAGTACAAGTTAATTTTTAGCATATTCACATTTATTTGTGGCCATTTGGAGTTTCTCCAGAAATGTAATGACCAAATATATCACTGATCCTATAAGAAATTAATCTCCAAATTTTTAAAAATGTAAATTTCTTTATTCAAATAGACTGTCAAATTTGAGTTTGTCTTTATAGTGACTAAATAGTTCATTGTTGTCTTTTTGTGGTTGATGAAACTAGGTAGTAAGTATTCACAGAAAATTCTTTTCTCTCTCTTCAATCCTCTGATATTTTATCATGTATGGCTGAGGCAAGAGAAAGTTGTAGTTAAGTCCATGTTTTTCAGGATAATCAGCCTCTGGATAGCATCTCTATTTCCTCTGCGTAGGGAGAAGCATTGTGTGTCCTGCGTTACTCATTATGACTTCTCACTGGAGTAATTCACGTTGGGATCACTGAAAGACCCTCTCCACAGTCTCCCAGAGCTATGTGGTTAGAGCATATCATTAGTCTTTCAATTACCCGCTTTTAAGAACAAGTTGAAAATTTTTTTCTTTAGAGTATTTCAAGCCACAAACCACAATTGTCTTTGCGTAGAATAAATGGGAACAAAGAACAAGTGTCGAGATTTATTTCAACTTTTTTAAGAGTCTAGTTCTTAATATGCTTGGCAGCTTCTTTTAATGTCTGTACCTTAATAATTTGGAGTTCATATACCAGTAAGAACATAAACAACAAGAAGAAATATTGAATGTTTTAAGGTAACTGAGTATACGGTGACTGTTTTATGTAAAGACATTATATTCCTCATGACTACTCTGATCATCAAATATAAACGGCTTAAAATAATTGCCCTGTAATATATAAGAAGTCAAAATTCTCTCCCATATGCCCCTCTTCTTTAATCGGCAGGAAAAATGTACTATAAGCTCATGTTTTAATTCATCCTCCAGTTTAGGAGCTACCATTATTTTTAGATTCAGGAAGAGTTTGTGATGTATTTACAATTAGTCATACCAACTTATTTAAGGGCCTAAAGGGTTTGAGCAATTGCTGGGATGTCTTCCTTGCAACTCAGAAACTTTTTCTCTCTCTCTGAAACAAAATCCTTTATCACACTTCCCCAAATTAATTACAAAAGTTAAAAATGAAATCTTGCTTTTGTCCCCCACATTAATCCTAAGTAGATCAGGTTTTTTGTCCTTATTAATGGGAGCATAGCAGTAGTGAGATTTAATTTCAAACTTTGTAATTATAGCTAAAATTAAATTTTACTGTGGATGAATTGTCCATGTCCACAGTTGGAAGCAGAGCAAGAGGATTAGCAACTGGACTCCAGCCTGACTTATGTTATCTTTGATAATTAATTAAAATCAATGTGTAGAGGCCTATATTTGGAACTTTAAGGAAGTTCCAAGTAGGGATTTTTCATATTCCCTTACAAGTATAGTATAAGAGGAAGAGTGAGGAGAGTAGCAGTACTTTGAAGAACCTGCTGAGGCTCATACTACAGTGGGGTTCAATCTCCAGTACCTTATTCTGTTTACTGTCGTAGGCAAGATTAGGTGCTTTTCCTGGCATACTTCGAAATCTCAAAGTTGATAAACTAGCCTTTATTTTCCTAAAGGCTAAATAGCTGAAAAGCCATCATATGGAGTGAGATGACTACTTACATTATCACTAAAATTGAGCCCTTATTACAGTATTTTTAAAAATTTAAATTTTTATTAGTACACATTTGCAGTATATAATGATTACACTCACCATGGGGAGTTGTTACATGTACATAATACATCTTATTTTTTTTTTAACTCCTACTTCACCTCCCCTCACCCTTCCTCCCTCTTACAAAGAATTACAGGTTAGTGGAGGAGTAAATATATTGACCTTGATATTTTTCTCGAAAATGAGGTACACATAAAGTGAAGTTCTCATATTATAAGTACACATAAAGTACACATAAAGGTACACTTTACACATCAATTGAAAATTTCTCGTTAAATCACAAAGCGTAGTTTAATGTTAATAGCCAGAGGAGATGAAATGTGGTGCAATGAAGTCATACTAGAAATAGGACGTTGTTTAAAAAGAATTGTCTGAGTGAAAGTTTTTGAAGCCTTTGAAAACAAAGGTCCTATAAATTCCCAAAGTAATAATCAGATCAAATAACATTGTCAAGAGAAGTGATCTAAGCCACTAAGGAGTTTTCCTGGATTTTTAGCTTTTTTATAAAAGCCATACTGGAGCACAGCACATTATATAAATGTGTCACACCATTAATAAGCCCACAGAAGCATCTGTTGCTCTTACTTACAGTGGTAGCCCTAAGTTTTCCAAGTATGGGGTTGTACTATGAAAGACAGTTGCTTCTCTTTATAGCCTGTATTGGGGTGCTGGTGAATGTCTCCTCAATGGTCATTCATTAATTGGGACAGGTGTACACTAATAACATTCATCCCAATGTCTCTCCAGACTTCTATTCCTCTCATTCAGATTTTACTTTAAGAAAGGCACTTTTTGACACTTCTAATGGAAATTTTGAACTTGTTCATAAGTTAAATATGCCACAAATGGCAAAAAGTGTAAGCTTTTTTTAAGATCTCAAAACAATTACATTTATGTGGAGAAAGAAGAGAGTAGATCCTTATTTTGTTCCTATACTAATACATGGTTTCAAGAAGTTTGATGGATTTCTGTTCTTCAACTCTTCCTTAAAGTTCTTACGTCTATTCATTTGAGCTTTCTGGGTGAGTTGAGCCGCCCTCCACAAGGACCCAGACCAGCTTTCACTTGAACTTAAAAATGCTATTCATCTCACTTTTATGCCTGATCATTTGTTAATATGAGGAAGTATTTTCTGCATCATTTTATAAGAAGTTTTGTTCATGATTTTCATACGTTTCTTTTTCTCCAGCTTCTATCTATCATTAATGTTAAACGTTGTCTCGGTCTTGCCGTATTCTGTATGCCATGCCAGCACGTTAGAGGCACCTGCACTCTGCTTTCATTGCAGCACATCCCTTTGTGTTTGGGCTGTTGAACTGGAATCCGAGGTTGATATCATGCTTAATTTATCATACATGCTTATGAATCTCTGTAAGCAGACTGTAAGGTACACAGTATGCATTTCTGTATTCTTCCATCTTTACCCTTGTCCTATCCTCATATGAACTGGGACAGTGTTTTTTGGTATTATAGTTGATGAAAATATTTTTGGTTAATTCACATTTTGGTTACAAAATCAAATTCCTTATTTATAACGGCTTAAACATTTTTTAATAATTTGATCAGAACTAGCAGACATGTGACTAAAGAGAGTTCAGGGAATGAAAATTGTAAAAAAAGTATTCCAATGGGGATAACTAACCGAGTTGGTGCCGGTTGTTATTTTGTCTGAGTGGATGATGATTCAGGGGTCATCTGTCATGGAGGAAAAGTAATTTGAATCATTTTGTCCTGGAATGCAATAATGTAAGTTTCAATATATATTTTAAACCAATAGCAACATGTTAAAATCTAAATATTCAGGCAAGAGACAACGGACTTCCATAATTGTTACAACATATTAATGTGATCCAAATCATCATTACCACTATCAGGACGCTAATAATTGGCATTTCAGAGTCACAAATTCTCCTTGACAGAACGGCATGTCAGACACCTGTACCACTGCACTCCACTGCTTTTGCATGTTTCTGTTAAGCTCCTTATTGACCTAGTGTTTGTCATCTTCCCATCACAATGTCAGGAGATGGCCACAACTCCTTTTGGACAGCTGCAGGGCCACCACCATGCTATGGAGCGGCCTACATCCTAGCTTCTATGCCCACGAACTTGCTGAATCTTGGGCTACATTTTGTGCTGCTTGGCTAGAATTTCACTCAAAAGCCATTGAGTACATTAGAAAGATGACTTTGCCCCTTCTGACTCCAGCAGAAGCAATAAACCTGAACGCTATGCAAAGGCTATAAATTGATGGCCTTTGAGCTTCACATTTGGGAATAACAAACGACCAGGCAAGCGTTAGGACAGTGTCCATCACTGAGGGTCCGTGGACTCTTGTCATCTCTGTCTGCAGTTTGTTCAGAGCAAGATTTTCCTCTTCTCCTCTAAGTGAGTGTTGACGCTAATAATCAAGTTAGTGATTTCAATTAAATTAGTGTTTCTTACTAACTAATGAAACATATGGGCCCCAATGCCGATGCCTCTTTTTTGCCCCTACTGGAGATTTCTAAATATTCTGTTTGAGATTTATTACACTGTGAAGTTTTTGTTTATTCTTCAAGTTTTCACTTTTACTTATCAAAGAAAGTTTATCAGACATCTATAGCTTTTAAATTAACCTATATAATTTCCTTTTTTTCTAGATAATCTGTATAAAGTTCCTAAGTAGAATTATCAATTTTATCACTTTTTAATCATATGACTACTCTATTGTATTTACCTAAAAATACATTTAATAAGTGACACCTTCCTATGCTCTTTTATTCTTTCTTTTATTCTATTGATAATTTCCTGTATCTCCCCAAAAGTTTACAATGTCTCAGTTCAGCTTGCATCATAAATGGAGACTAGGCCTATACCTTTAAATCCTAGAATGTTCCTTTTATATATTTCCCAGGCTACTTTATCCTTTACTAGAGTCAGAGGTAGATATCAGCCCCTAAATTGTCCCAGAAAATGGAAAGTGAAAGACCAAGGTGAAGGGCAATAAATCCTCCAGCTAAAATGTATGCTGAGCAAATTTTTATGGTTTAGTACTCTTGTCCAGACTGTACAACTTCAGACATAACAGATCTTTAAGTTGTGATTAGAAATGGGATGAGACAGAAAAGATTATAAGCCTCCAGAAACAAGCCTGAATGATGTAGCAGTCATTACCACACTACTTCCTTCACCAAGAATGACCAGCTTTGGAAAGAATGGGAACTGCAAAGGGAAACCTACATTTTGGCAGAAAGATAAGCACCAGATGAATGACATTGTTCTGAGTTAAATCAAACAAGGTGGGCGGGATGGGGTGGGATTTTATTAAAAGGACACCTGAGTCTTCCTTGGGGAGGCAACCTCAGGACTTTTTTTTTTTTTTTTTTTTGTGGTGCCAGGGATCGAACTCAGGCCCTTGTGCTTGCAAGGCAAGCACTCTAATCACTGAGCTAAATCCCCAGCCCCGGACTTTTTATCTTTATTAAAGAAATTTGAAAGTAGGCGGGATGAAAAATAAGTAAAATGTGTAGTAAGAGAATAACTCACTATACTTTATAGAGTTTTGGAGGGAGATAAAGACTAAGAGTTAAAATAATAAAAGAAGTGCAAACTTATTAGCACTTTTATTGTTGCAGTTAATGAAATAAGGTACCTTCTGATATCACTGGGGAGACACGATGAGTCAACTTGATTGGCTTTGGCATAAATAATGGTGTTTTGATATGGTCCTATGTGACAAGAACAGTTAGAAAATGCACACATTCTCTTAAAACTTCACCACACTGTGTGAGGCTAGTGTTGACCCATTTTACAGAGGAAGAAAAATGAAGTACAGTGAAAAATAATCTATTTAAGGTTACACACATAATAAAACAGTAGAGCTGAGATTTAAATGTCATCATACTTACTCCATCACCAGTGTTCTCCATTTAGCACATGCAATCATACTGTAAGGCAATTTAAATATCTAAAAATTGGTTTCTGTTTTTGTTTTTACTGAGTGATAAAAATGTTACTTTTTTTAATGTTATAATCTTGTAGACATGTAAGTATGCTTGCTTACTTTGAACCTTGAAATGGAATTAGATCTTTTGTTTCCTCTGCACAACCTAGGCAATTTTAGCGGAAAAAAAAAAAGGCTGGGGGGGCATTTTCCCACGCTTTGTTAGGTGCACTGTCTACAGAGACCAGTATAATTCTTAATGTTTTCTCTAGAGAAGACGTGACGATTCAGGATTTCGGCTTGAACCAGAAATAACAATAGTTTCCATCTGTGTAAACTAAGTGACAAACAATGAGAATTATGGGAAGCCAAGTACTTCGCAGGTTTAAATAACTGGAAAAGTTAAGATTCTGTCATGTCTCCACAAAATGTGTGTTTCAAAATAACAAATGTGGTAACCTCAGAAGAGAATTATGTCTGAAAGAGAAAGTTCAAAATGATAAAATCCTATATGAAGTGTGAAATGCAGAGCTGTGTATACATCTTGTGTCAGTTCAGAATATCTTTTTTCTCATCCTATGTGATTGCATCTATGTATTTCAGTCATAGATGTTTAGCTGAGATTTTAGACCTTTAATTTTGTTTCCATCCTCTCTGTAAATGAACAAATGAATAGAGAGGAAAAGCATATGGATTGCCCTATAGGGCCTGAGGGTACACATAGCTTTCTGCGATTAATTTAAATGGCCATGAATTTACATTGACCTTACAATGTCCCTGTTCACCCTGACATGCACATACCACTTTCCCCCTTTGGTGCCTTGATTAATGACTCTTTGCTTCTTTTCTATAGTTTCTCTTTTCTTAATTTCCCTGTTGATAAGTATGTTTCAGTCAGAAAGCAGAGCATTAGATGGAGTGGGGGTCATTTCCTGCTGGTCTTAGTTACTCAGAATTCCAGCCCCTTGGGCTTAGCTTTTACAATGCTACAAGTATTTCATCTTGGTTATGTGGTCCCTGTGACTGGGCCACACTGTCTATTATTTTAGATTGAGTAGCTTGTGTTTCTTTTTTTGTAAGGCACTTGAGTCACGTTATATGACAGCTGACCCTAAAAAAAAAAAGAGATGTGCCTCCTGCCAGACAAAAACTGAACACCAAAACTTCTAAATAATGTTTAAATAGAAATTAATGCCCTCATGCAGGGCTGTAAATTTACTCAGGCCTTCTGAGTTCTCAAACTTAATTTTTCTTACATTCCCTGTGTGCCAGTTTCACTTGTATTGAGTACTGAAAACTGAAGTCTTTTTTTATTTTTTTTTTTGTGGTGCTGGGGATCGAACTCAGGCCCTTGTACTTACAAGACAAGCACTCTAATCACTGAGCTAAATCCCCAGCCCCTGAAAACTGAAGTCTTTATGTATCTTTCCCCTTTAAGCATCCGGGTTGACTAATGCTAACACAGAATTAGCTTTAGGATGAAAAATTAAAACGCAAAGCAGAGCTCCTGTCTAGCAGATTCAAATGCGTGGTGATAGTTCTTTTCTTTACACATAAGAGAAGCCCCATATTCCTCAGGTAAATCTTGAGGTTTCTACTATTTGTCATAATCGTACATGATGAAGATGAATTCTGCAAGGTATTGTTCCCCGTACTATCAAATGAAGCTTTTCGAGTAACTTGAGAAGCTTTCGAGTAACACAGATGACCCATACATACTTTCTCTGTCCCTATCTCTGTCCCTCCCTGTCTCTCTCCCTTTCCACTGTGAAACACGCAGTAAGAAAACAAATCTCAACTGCACAGTTTGCAACATTTTTCCCATGATACAGTCTATCATTATTTGGATGACTAAAAGCTTTAATTATTTACTTTTGGGAGTCCCTAAAAACCATGTCATCACAAATACTGAAGATTTTTCTGGGAAAGCTTTGAAATGCTTCCAGTTACTCTCTTGTCTCAATATCTCGAGAAGGAAAAAAAATAATGTTTCTACCACATATTTTATTAAGCCCTTTAGGTCCTTTTACAAGAGAGGAAATACCAATTAACGTATAATTTAGCAGAACAAAATATTATCCCATTTCAACCAGTACTCACTTCCTTGAAGTTTATTCAAGCAGTAATAACCATTTAATGCAATTTAACTAGACTGAGGTATCCATTACATTAATATAATATATCCATCAGGAAATTAGGATTTTGTCTCCATGAATTTTATATTATAAGAAGGTCCTTATAATTTTACTCTGTATTTTATGATGCTTAATTTAAATTTTCAGTCTCTGTTACGGTGTGAAATGATCAAAACGTTTCTAATGTTAAAAAATTGCAATTACTTTATTTTTTGAGCCACAAATCAGAAAAGGTTTTTATATGTCAAGTATGTATCATTAACATATGTGAGGATTTAATACGGCATGAGTCAGGATTATCAAATCTCAGCAGGAATGTAACAATGTGGCTACCTTCCTGAGAACTGGTCTTCAAGGATGGTCTTGTAAAGTACCTATATTGGGGTGATTTTCATACAGTAATATACTCATGGTCTGGAGACCTGCACAATCTTTCCAAGGGTAGGTCACATTTCCTGCAGGAATAATTATATCACTAGACATACTCTTACTTTTTTTTTTTTTTTAACTCAAGAAGCAGCTGATCATAGAACTTCAGCTACCTTTCAATATGTCAGCCTATGTTAGAATATTAGCTATTAGGGGACCTAATAGTGAGTCAGATGTTCTTTATTTTTTAGCATATGCTCTCACAGCTAAAATAAATGTTCAAAGCAACATGGCTATTTAAACATGAGGGTCAGAGCACAGCGTTCTAGGTATCCAGGTTAAAGCATTTCCTACAAGCTCTCAGTCTCCTCCAAGTAGCTGGAGCAGCATCATCAGCAGTGTAACACACGAACCGCGCGTGGCTGGGTGCTTGCATGTCAAGTGATCAGACTTCCAGGACATTGCGCAGCTCCTCCCCTCACCACTATAGCACAGAAACAAACGGCACCATCAAGTGTCACCTACATGCAGGAGAGGCTGTGAACCATCTATGTCAGATTTTCCTTTTCAAGTTAAAAATGGATCATCAGCTGAGGATTTGTGTTCTTTTCACCTAGTTATAACCTACTGTTCATATAATCATGACTGCATAACATTTGCGTAAATACGATCTGCAAAGAGAAGATTTTGAAAGTGAGCTCTGGAAGAGCAGCTAAAAGTAAGACACTTCTAATCCTGCTCCAGATGTGACTCGATGGATGCGAGGAAACATTCCCGTTTCTGAGATCAGAATGACGTTTTCACAGGGGAACAGCCACACAATGACAGGCAGATACTCTGAATCTGAGCAAGGTATATCAACCATGTAGACATACCGGCCCTTCTCGTACTCCAAGGCTGACACATTATCTGAGCAAACAAAGTAATTTTCTGTCTTTTCCTGCCCACATTTCCTAATTTCAGGAGGTTACTCACAAGCACTCTTTGGAATTTTGGAAGGCAAACAAATGTCATATAGATAAATGCATTTTCTCAGGAACTTTTAGCCAATTCAAATGAATAAGTGTCATATGTCCTAAGCTCTCTTTTCCTACTCCATATTTGTCATCTATAGACCTTATAATGAAATAAAGATCACCAGTATTTGTTCTTTGACCCTATTTATCTTACAGATCAGTTAGGATGAAGTTCCTAAGGATTAGTCTCAGCCAGAATAGACCAAGAGCTTTAGGTCAGGATTTTATGATGTAATTATTCAATAGCTTTAACTTCGGTAAAGGAGCTTTAAGGAATACAGCTTCCTTACTGGACAACAAGGACTGAGGACAGAAGATAGTGTGGAGAGGCACCAACTGTGTGCTTTGGCAGTGAGATGGACCTCAGAAAGGTTTCTGTTGGAATGTTCCTGCATGTTGGTTTGGTCTTGCGTTCCCTAGAGCTCCATATGTTTTCTAGTTCATTTTCCCCCTATTCTAATAGCTATATTTAGGTAGAATAAATGTAGAACTTCCCCTCATTTTTCATTTTCATTTGTGTTTAACAAACCTGTAAGCAAACTTCCATACTTATCCATCCAATAAGCATTTATTAGGCCCCTACTCTATACAAATGTGTTTATCATTGAGTGCTTTCACCTCTTCTTGGCTTTGCCCTCTTCCCTGGACTTTGCTTCCTCCTGAAGATGGCTCCAAGCGGAGGATGCAGCCTAACATCTTACTCAGGAACCCAGGCCTTTGGAGGCGTTCTGGATCCCAGAACATCCAACTCCAAAGTTTTCCCTCAAACTTCATCAATTGCCAGTTGCATAGAAGGTAATTTTAGCAATACCGAAAAAAGAAGATAGTTACTTAACCCAATCAAAATAAAATGCAACTGACATAAAAATCCTACCGACGGAATCTAAAAAGTAATTGTCATACCATTTTAAATGAATCTTAAATGGATAAATTATCGCAAAATTTTAGAGAAACTCTACCCATATAACTCCCACCCCTCCACCTTTAAATCTGTCTCCCCTACTGATGTTTGAAGTTGAAACTGACGTAACGCAGCAGATACTTTGACTGAATATAAGCACTTTACAAATTGATTCTTATGTTTCTGATTATCTTACACTGGGATTATGTAGTAATAAATTTGTGAGGAAGCATCAAAAGTAGATGCCAGATACAGTTTATCATACAGAAACAATGCTAATGAAGGAAACAAAACACAAACATGAAAATCTTGGTCATTTGTACGGGAAGTGTCATGAGAAAGAGGTTTTTTGTGAGTGTAGTGAAGATTTAGTGTGAATATCTAACAATAATTCATTTCATTTTTTTCTCTACTAGATTTGGCTTTTGGTTTTTTGGGGGGGGGGGGGGGTGCCGAGACTAGAACTCAGGGCCTTGTGCTTGCCAGGCAAGCACTCTGCTACTTGAACCAAATCCCCAACCCCTAGTTGTATTTCTTAAAGGCAAGTTTATTAGAATATATATGTATATATATGATAGTTCTTATTTTTATATCTTAGAATGCAAGAAATTCTGAGATCAATAATTTGTATTGACCAAAAATAATACCTTTACATCAGTCAATGGAACAGCCAGGGAAAAAAGGTAAAAGTACAATAATTCTTAAATCTACCTTTGCCCAAATTACTAAGGAATCAGTTGATTTACTGACAGGGATATGGATGAGGGAATTGTCTTTAATCAATATTTTAAGAAAAGGAATTGGCAAAAATATTTAACTGATTAAAAGAAAATACTTACAGTTTCAATTTCTAAATTTTTTTCATTAGTATATGCTTGTAGTAATGATTACATTTATCATGGAGATTTTATACATGTACATAACACATTTTAATTCTTTTCTTTTGTCTGCTTCCCTTCCCATCCCTCCTTGCTCCCTCCAATTCTTGTTCCCTTTCCCATTTGCAAAACTTTTCCAATTTCAATTTTAAAAATCACTGAAACTTACAGATTGCACATTTAAATTGGTTTCATGGGGGGGGGGGGTTCTGGTGATCAAACTCAGGGCCTTGCACTTGCGAGTGCTCTACCCCTGAACTAAATCCTCAACCCCACATTTGTTCATTTTTAACAGCTAATTTCTAATCAAAATTAATGCTCAGACGCCTTTCTTTCATGAGCTACACCCTAAAGAATACAGTTTAAATGATGTGAGTTTCAGTTTATCCAAATTAAGCAACACAAATTATACCCTGAAAATTAAAACATCATTGATGCTATATCCATTTACTTATTAAACAACTTTCACATTTTACCCTATTAATACTGGGTTCCAAAAATTGTTACCTCTTGTCATTTCAATAAAGTCATGATTTTTATTCTCTCAGTGCTTAAAATATGCTCAGTTCTGTGAGAGATGCTATCAGCAAATTAATCCAAAATGTGTGAAAAAAGTATTATCTCCCATTTTCAGCATTCAAAGACAGATATTCAAAGAAATAAAAAAGAGTCGAATAATTTAGCTGAGGTAACCAATATTATAAACCATAGAACATAACTATTCAATCTTGATCTAAGTGGTTCCAAAGTGTTAGTGCCTTTAATCAAATTATACAAATGTGGACAATTGATGTCCGTGGTTCTGAAAAGTT